>CAJNDT010005908.1:250000-275000 GCA_905221615.1 Symbiodinium sp. CCMP2592 | reverse complement strand
AGCGTGGTGGCAGACTTGTGGAGCATGGACGACATGCTTTCGAGGCTTGCGTCCCGACACTCAATGTACCTTCTTGCCCAATTATGTTCTGCATGCGGCTTGTGAGCCGGTATGACATCCGCATGTTAAAGCATAGGTAGGTTGGATTATCAGGTAGGATCAGGTAGGTAGGCACGGAGGCAGGGAAGTAGATAGGCAACTATGTGTGCAGTATGCGTGTGTTGCGTTGTGTGGTATGGCATGGTATTGTATCATATATAGTAATGCGTGGTAGTGTGTCGTAGTGTTTTGTAGTGGAACTATAGTGTGCTGTAGTCTGTCATCATGTGCGTTAATGCGTTTTCTCATTGTCTGTGCACATGTACGCGAGACAATGACGACGACAGTGCTTGCAGCTGCTTGAGAGGCCTTTCCATGCGGTGGAAGCCTCGGAAACAATCCTGATTGCGACAGCCGCAGCAGTGGTGCTGCCGAGCCACCCGACAGAAGTCCTTGCCCAGTACACTGGGCCAGGGGGTTCGGGATACTGTGTGGAACTCTACACAGTTTCGGCTCCACGCGCTTTCAGCTGGAGGCTCTGATAGCCCCCGGGGCCAGCGTTTCGTTTCAAGCACAAAGATCGACTTGTGCTCCAAGCTGACTGAGAGAGCACAGGGCATAGTCATAGTCGATCTGACTGCGAGGTGATCCTCGCTGGCACGGCGAGGGCCTGAGACTCGGCCGAATATGCCGGCGGTGTCGGGGTTGATATGCGATTCCTGTCCGATGATTGAACCATCCGAGCCTTGCTGCCTGCATTCCTTCCTACAGCATGTGTTGTGCCCGAAAGTGCTGTAGCACTGCAGCCGAGGATGATTCTTGATCCTGACGGCTTTGCACCACGGCGATGAACTAGCCATGTCCACCTGAGGTAGCTGAGAGGGCCTTCTTTCGTCTCGGTGTCCGGTGCAAGACCCCGCAAAGCCAAAAGCAAAGATCCCACTGGCTCCTGTCCTGAGCCCCCTGTTTCCGGATCCTGATCATGAGACGACATTGTGAATTTCTGCCTGGACACTCTGTCATCTTTCAAGCCCCAAACCTTGCAGGTCACGGAGGAGGCGGCGCCATTGCTGGTGACGCAACCGCGCCTGGCGCTGCGGCTCCGGGCCGCGCAGGGCAGCAGTATCGAGGCCCTCACACCGTGGTTGCCGCAAGTATGACGACGGCTTTGGACTGCTAGTATGTCGGTGTGAAGTTTGGGGTACTCGTATTCTACTGCAATGTTTGCAGTCTCTTCTCCTGGGACAGTTGCCGAGGCCGGTACTTTGCTCCGCCTCTTCCTTCGGCCTCTGACGCAGTGGGCGCTGCCGGAGGAGGGCTGTCCTGCGCAGTGTGCACGGCCCTCGATCCCTAGGAGATGTCGAGATGAAGGGTCTCTCAGTCTGCATATCACTTCGGGGACATGGCCATGTGCTGAATTGGAGAATATTTGCCGTGGTTGGTATTCGGCGATTGAGCTGGTGGGCGGGTGTGCTAGATGTCAAAGAGAAGGCACACATTCCACAGTCACGTCTGATCTGCAAGTTCATGGTGAGGATTTTCACCATGCTTGCCATCTTGATAGAGAAGATTGAAATCGAAGGTCGGGCTTGAAGAAACACGCTCGAATCTGTTGCTTCAATCTGTTTCTTCTGTTTAGAGGCTGACTCGGACTAAATGTCACGAATCCCAGCCTGAAGCAAACAGTGGGTAGGCATGTACCATTTGCCACTGGAAATGGTAGTTGCAGATAGGGCAGCGCAACACTCAAAAGATCGCTGCTGCCGGTTGGCCCCCATGCCGGCTGCTGCGGATGATGAGCTATGGTCCGCTTAGCTCAGGCCACGTCGGACGGGGGCGGGCCGGAGACAGTCAAAGTCATAAAGATGTCGAAGTGTCGGCAGGCAGCTCCTAGTGTGCACGTCGAAGCAGTGAGACTGCACGCAGCACAGGCTCGAGCGAAGGGGGCTCCCGCAATCTGCTCCGCAAATGAAGCCAGGTAACAGAAAGCCAAGCTCAGGGCATCCGTTTTGAGCTTCAATCTTGCGATGGGCGTCCATGCAAAACTCGCCACGGACTTCGACAGCCTCGAATACATCGGTCTCTGCCGCATTTGTGCTCTTTTCAAGACGGAGCAGCGGCAAGTAGAGGAATGGCTTGCTCGACAAAGGTGCCGCCATAATTGCACAATGGACTCAAGACCCAAAGAATTGATTTGCTTGCTCGGCTTGGAACTCCTGTCTCTGATGTCGAAGTTACCTGGGACACTTCTGGAGTACGTGTCGGAAGACCAATTTAATTTCAATCCACAGGTGCAGCGACACAAGCTAGAGCCTAAGGCGGCGGAGGATGCCTTTGCATCCTGGCTGGACAGGTTGGCTGCCATGCTTGCAGTGGACAGCCCGAACCCCCGCTTCAGGATCCCTTCCTTATCCACAAAGAATTCCCTGACATGCAAGACGGTGCACTGCGAGAGATGCTGCTCGAATCCCGCGCGTTGCCATCATGCTCTGAGCAAAGAGCGGTGCGAACAGATGAGGCTGAGGTTTGTCAGAGCGCCGCTTCGGATCTGGCCTTCAAGATCGCAGAGAACCAGCGTCTCCTGATTGAGAAGGCAGCCCTTAAAGAACGTTGCAGTATGTTGGTGGCCCATCCTTTACTACAGTTTTCAAGTGAAGCAGGGCAGTGATGTTGAGAAGTGGTGCTGCGCAAGTAGATATGGCATGTGTGGCCATCAGCCCAAGTGGTGCGGAAGCATATGTCGCGGAGCAGATGGGCCACTCGATCGTCGGGGAGGACTGTGCCTCCGTCTTGAGGCACTCCTCTTGTGAAAGCACACTGTTTTGCGATTGACACCGCACACGAAGCTGTGGCCTAGAGTTCTTCTGATCTTGATGGGGAAGGCTAAGGACTTGGTCAAAGGCTCTCGGGTCGAGGCCACGGACAATGAGACCATCATGGAAGACCAGATTGCACTCTGGCCGAGCATTCTGAATGCCAGGGTGCTGACACGGACTGAGATCGAAGCTCAGATTCAGATGAACGGCTCGCCCCAGTGTGAGAATGCAACTTGCATGCATGTTGACAAGCGCACTTGAATTCAGAAGACCTGATCAGCCATTTCAAGATCTGCAGTGCACGACTTGCAGCTGGTGCGCAATGATCTGTGGCACAACAACGGAGTCATCAAATTGCCATGCGGTTACTTGGACGCGTTGCTTGCAAGAGCGGCCGCTTCGGGGCAGCTTGCAAACCGCTCTCTTGTACAGAATGCAAATGCTGCTTGAAAAACGCCCTTCGGTGAGTAGTCTCGGGCTCGTTGAACCGTCATGAATCCTCAACCCAGCCCAACAGCCTACTGTAACCAGGGCTCCGTTAATGCTGCTCTACATTGGCAGGTGGCCTTCGGCAGTCTCCTGTGGCCGGTTCTGGCCGATGTGCTCCTTAGCAGCAGGCAGACTTCCGGAACCCGAAATTCTGAGCCAGCCTCGCCTATTTCTTTTAGTCAACTCTTGCGGGTGTTCGGTTGCACCGAGTCCCTTTGCACGAAGGCTGCTGCTTCATTCACGACGGAGGGTTGGCAACAAGCCGCATCCACAAAACCGTGACTTCGAAGACCTCAAACACAAACCGTTCAAAGATACAGCCGCACCTCTTGCATTTGCCGGGCCCAAGCACACATAAGAGTCGGACTAGGACCGGGAGGCTGATGACGCCCTGCGCAAGGGCGGCATGCTGCCACTGCGGCCAGAACGTCGGCCTTCTTGGTCTGACAGGATTTGGCGTGACATTGCGCCGCCATGAAAAACGTTGTCGGGCCAGACGTGCTGCGGTTGCAGCTCCAGCCCCGGCACCACCACCACCGCCGCCACCACCACCAGCCGTGGCACCGGCATTTTCGAAGCTTCTCCCGAGAGTTGACATGAACAGAGACATCCAATGGATGTCCGCGCAGGAGATGGCGCATATGCTCACCATCACGGGAGCAGAGCTGAAGGCCTTGCTCCAGGAAGACGATGACACCAGGGAGAAGGTCACCACAAGCGCTTTTGCAGCCTGGCGCCCCGGTGCCGGTGAGGGCGCGCCTGTCCGGGTCGCCATGCTGGTGGGACCCGGAGATTCGGCTGACAGCGTCCAGGTGCTGAAGGGCTAACGACACGCAGCCGAAGCCCAAACTGTGCAAGTGCGGTTGATGGCTTTTCGTGGTTGTGTGCGTTGCGGTGGCTGGTTTGGAAGGCACTGTTGAGCATCGTCGGGCCGCTGTTGCTTTAAGATGGCTTGTTTCAGACTTGTCCGTACATGTTTAGACACGCTAAAAGAAGCACCAACAAAATCTTCCCGACGTCCTCCCTGTCCATTGTTGAACATGTCGTGAGAGTTCATGACATACTCGCAGTGTGAACAAGATCGGTGAAGCTGGAGCTGTTGCTCTGCTGTGTTCAGTTTGAGCAATCTTGAAGCTCGTCCGCACAGGTGCAATCTGAGACCTTGCGACTGGGAAAGATGGAGTGCATCGTTTATGTTGACTGCCTCGACGACGGCTTCCTGAAGGAGAAGGCATGGGGCCAATCGGTCTCAATGATGCCGGGGTTTGACGAGGTTGCGGCGGAACGCTGCAGAAAATTGCAGCATGTGGCCCGTCGCCTAGCAGCCCGTGGCGGCGGCTAAGTCGCCCAGCCACGCGTTGTCCACTTAATTGGCATATATGCGTTTCATCTTGCTCTCCTGCTCACCCCGAGTCCTATTGAGCTCAGTGAACCATGCAATACCAAGCCAACATCTTCAGGCTTAGAGTGTTTTTTCCAAGTGCAGTACGTGAAAGCTTGCAAACTCTGACTTCGAGTCACTGACAACCCTGCTTGGCTTCGTGTATGCTGCACGTTTGCCGAGATGGCAAGAATTCAGCTGGGTCGCATGCAGTGCCGCAAGAATGCTACTGTTCATCCAAGAACAGTACGCTCTGCACGCGAGAAGTCGGGCCCATGTTCGATCAAAGTAGAGATTCTCCATGTGCTGAGCGGACAGCCGAAACTTTGCCTGCAAAATTGTTGGGTGCATGCCTGCATCACGGCATGTTCCTCTCTGCACGCAAAAACATTCAGTTCAGATTCAACACGGAAATGTGTCGGTGTACGAAGACGTCTGTAAACGTATATGAATCTGCGTGTGTTTGTGTTCGTGCATGGTCTCCTCTCCGAGATTAGCAGGGAAGCTCGGAAAAGGGTTTGACAGTTCTTGCTCGCAGTGTTGCCACATGCTGCATGGCAGTCTTGTAAGGTCCACTCGGTCAAAGATGGTGAAAGCCCTTGTCTCTTGCATATTGGCGCGGAACTTTGGCCGGGCCCAAGCAAAGAAGCAGACTCGGAGTAGGACCGAGAGGCTGATGACGCCCTGCGCAAGGGCGGCATGCTGCCACTGCGGCCAGAATGTCGGCCTTCTTGGTCTGACAGGATTTGGTGTGACATTGCGCCGCCATGAAAAACGTTGTCGGGCCAGACGTGCTGCGGTTGCAGCTCCAGCCCCGGCACCACCACCACCGCCGCCACCACCACCAGCCATGGTGGCACCGGCATTTTCGGAGCTCCTTCCGAGAGTACATTTCAACAGAGACGTCCGCTGGATGTCCGCGCAGGAGATGGCGCATATGCTCACCATCACGGGAGCAGAGCTGAAGGCCTTGCTCCAGGAAGATGATGACACCAGGCCCTCGTGTCATCATCTTCTTGGAGCGCCTTTGCAGCCTGGCGCCCCGGTGCCGGTGACGGTGAGCGCGCGCCCGTCCGGGTCGCCATGCTGGTGGGACCCGGAGATTCCGCTGACAGCGTCCAGGTGCTGAAGGGCTAACGACACGCAGCCGAAGCCCAAACTGTGCAAGTGCGGTTGATGGCTTTTCGTGGTTGTGTGCGTTGCGGTGGCTGGTTTGGAAGGCACTGTTGAGCATCGTCGGGCCGCTGTTGCTTTAAGATGGCTTGCTTCAGACTTGTCCGTGCATGTTTAGACACGTTAAAAGAAGCACCAACAAAATCTTCCCGACGTCCTCCCTGTCCATGAACATGTCGTGAGAGTTCATGACATACTCGCAGTGTGAACAAGATCGGTGAAGCTGGAGCTGTTGCTCTGCTGTGTTCAGTTTGAGCAATCTTGAAGCTCGTCCGCACAGGTGCAATCTGAGACCTTGCGACTGGGAAAGATGGAGTGCATCGTTTATGTTGACTGCCTCGACGACGGCTTCCTGAAGGAGAAGGCCTGGGGCCAATCGGTCTCAATGATGCCGGGGTTTGACGAGGTTGCGGCGGAACGCTGCAGAAAATTGCAGCATGTGGCCCGTCGCCTAGCAGCCCGTGGCGGCGGCTAAGTCGCACAGCCACGCGTTCTCCACTGAATTGGCGTACATGCGTTTGATCTTGCTCTCCTGCTCACCCCGAGTCCTATTTAGCTCAGTGAACCATGCAATACCAAGCCAACATCTTCAGGCTTAAAGTGTTTTTTCCAAGTGGAGTACGTGAAAGGCTGCAAACTCTGACTTCGAGTCACTGACAACCCTGCTTGGCTTCAAGTATGCTGCACGATTGCCCAAGAATTCAACTGGGTCGCGGGCAGTGCCAAAAGAAGGCCACCGGCTACTGTTCATCCATGAGCAGTACGCGCTGCACACGACAAGTCGGGTCCAGGTTCGATCACAGTATAGAGATTCTCCATGTGTTGAGCGGACAGCCGAAACTATGCCTGCGAAAAGAGCGCTATGTTGGATGCATGCCCGCATCACGGCATGTCCCTCTGCACACATACATTGAGTTCATATGCAACATGGAAAGATAACTGTATATGTTGATGTAAACGCACAGGCATCTGTATGTTTTTGTGTGCGTGCATGTCTCTGAAAAATATCGATGCCTGTGCATGTATGCGTTTAAGTGTCCATTGTCACCACGAGCAAATATTCCACAGACTTGTTTGGAACAGCTGCGCAATCAGCTGAGCGCGCGGGCCTCCTGGAGATCCGAGGCCCGTTCCTTTTTTCGGCCCGGCGCCACCCGGGACAGCCCCCCAAAGCGGCTGCAAGGAGTTTGAGTAGGGGTGGAGTTTGGCAGTATAGAATGCAGGCATCAGCTCAGTCAATTTTAGGACCAAACTTTGCGCCCAGCCTCAGGACCTGATCCAGGCGGGGCCCTGCTATCCGGATCACCTGAGCTTTGCCCGTTGTGCTCTGTCGGTCCGCAATTGCGATTCGAGTTCGAGCGATCCAGCGGTTGCTTGTCAGGATTGTGCCGCACTTGGACGACAGCTTTTCGATATCGCCGGCCACTCGCTTAAACCACTCTTCCAGATGTGTCGAGAAGGGTTACTCACGTCAAACGAAGCATTGCTACGACTACGCATGGAGTCGGGAAGTCTGTCTGTGGGGGCTTTCGCAAGGTCGTTGTCATTATCCTGCTGCAGAGCTTTGCTGCCAGCTGAGTCTGCAGGAAACCGTTTTGCATCACTGGACAGCGCATGTCGGGTTTCAGTGGACTTTGGGCTGGTGCTGAGGTATGAGGTGCGGGCCTCAGTTTGCCGCCTTGTACAGCTCGCTCGTGATCTCTTCAGACTCGGGCCGCCGTGATGGACGACCTAACACTGCGATGCCCTGTGCTGGTGCAGCACGGTGCCCGCTCTCTCTCGCTCTCTCCCTCTTCTCCCTCCCTCCCTTTTGCTCGCTTTTCGCCTTTTCGGCCTTGAAGATTCCGAGGACCTGCGGCCTCTGTTTTAGAGTTCGAGCGGCGCGGCGCTGCGCCGTGCTTCAGGCCGATTTGACTGGATTCCCACAGGTCCCGAACTTGCTCTGGAGTGCTGCTTTGCCGCTACGTTCAGAGGCCCAGGTACCATAGGGCATCCTTGAGGAGAATTCCATGAACCGGTACGGCTCAGGTGTTACGGTTTGGGATAGTTTGGGATCCATCGCCGTGCATCCCACGAGCGCTTGCAGGCGGATGCTGGGCGCTTCCAGGCCACCTTGCAGCGTAGTCCCGCCTGGGGGAGTGCGGAAGAGATCTTCTGGAACGCAGTTAACCCCGAAGCGTCAAGGAGACTAAGTAGTAAGTAGTGCTTGAACTTGAAGTGTCGAGGGTTCAGGTGTCGATTGGGAGTGCTCTCTGTGTGTTTGCTAGGCACAACGCATCGACTGGGTGCCAAAGCTGCACTTAAGAGCGCCTGCATGTCCACCTTGCAAGCCTGGGAGCATGCCATAAAAAACCGCGTAGGTTTCAAGTTTGGGTGATCCACATTGAGAGACAGCAGCGAATGCGACAGCTGGATGTTCGTGTTGTTGTCGGGCACGCCAGCATCAGAGTCGCAACTCAAAGCTGCTGACTGAAGCCTCCAAGCTTCAATGCCTCCCAGAAATCCAGGCACAATTTCTTGGGGCCGCAGTGGAGCGTGTGAGGAACCGACTGCCGAGTGCAAGGCTTGGCACACGGGAGTCGGTAGCTGAGTGCATGGGCCGGGGTTTGGGGTGAGGGGGTGAGCAGGAAGGAGTTGTAGCTACAGTTGAAAGCTGCTACTGAACTCTGAACCCTAAACGAACACAGGACGGTACATCCCTCCGGTGCCTTCCCTTGAAGCCTCGGACGTCGCACACAGGATGATAAGCACCAACAGCCCCGTGCTTGCGGAGTTCCCGGGCTTCTTCAATGCCGACGAGGTGTTGCAGCTTCCATGGTCCTTGCAAGCGATACCATTCCCTTATGATTTCGTATTACATGGTAATACATATACTGCAGTACTTATAACTTATAGCTTATTTGAGGACTACCTAAATCACAAAAGGCTATTATTCCACATACTTCGGGGGTCCAGGTACTACTTATCTGCCTTAAAATAATAAGAACAACAATTAATGATAATAATGATAATAATGATAATGATAATAATAATAACAATAATAATAACAATAATCACAGTATGCCCTCAACTGTTCCCGAAGTACCGGCTTGGGCAGGCAAAGGCGCTCGCAGATGTGGGCTTTGCTGCGGGATTCCGGCAGGAGGAGAGCCCAAAGCCTGCCTGGACCCCAAAAGTATGTAGAAGAATGGCCTTTTATAGGTATTGGGTCATCCTTTTACCAAAAGTATGTAGAAGAATGGCCTTTTATAGGTATTGGGTCGTTGTTTTACCTACTTTTAGGGGTTTAGGTGGTGTTGATGGAATCGGCGGAGTGTCCCAGCCTACCGATGCAGAGAGATCCTTCGTTTCCACAAGAAAACTTGGAGGGCATACGATTCCTTCGTGTCGAGTGACGGCTTGGCACATGCAGACACAGACGCACAGACACAGACGGACACACAGACCGGCAAACACAGACACATGCAGACACAGGAAGGGAGAGGGAGAGAGAGGGAGGCAGAGACAGTATGCCCCACGAACACATACAGCGTTTCAGGACGATCTGCCGTGGCTCGACGTGCATTGACAGATGAGATGCCTTCCACATTGAGATTCCTCGTTGGGTGGGCAGCAAACGGGCTCTGATTGCCAGGCCAAGCGATCGGGATGTGCAGAAGATAGACTGCGAACATCGCCGCCCGTCTGTGCCGATGAGAGCCTTAGCGTTAGCGCCTGATGTGTTGATGTTCATCTCCGTTTGTCTGGCTTTGCTTAGGCACCTGTCTTCTGAACCCATTGGTCCAGGAGGTGTACCGACGAGTCTCAGACCTTCTAGGCGGGGGAATCCGAAAGCACCTTGAAAGGATGGCCAGACAGATGACAACAGGAAGGTGTATCAGACAAGAGGCTGTGACTTGTGCATGTGTCATATGTGCACCTGCGCGTGCGTGCGTGCCTGCGTGCGTGCGTGCGTGCGTGCATCATTATCATCATCAGCATCCTCCTCATTGCTCCTCATACACTTTGTTGGATCAAGAAGTCTTTCCTTGCTGGTTGCACCATGTTGGTATGATGTTAATCGCTTCCCCCTTTTAATTGCTGTGTTAAGCATCCCCTCTGTAGGAGTACCGCCGCTTGACGGCAAATTCCACTGAAATCATCCTCGCCTCTCAACAACAAGAGCAAGGCAAGAGTCGCAGCAAGCAGGAGCTGGAGCAGGAGCAGAGAAGCAACATCCTCCCCAACGTGACAGTAGAGATAAAACCTATGACATACACTCTAGTTATGAAGCCACTTTTCGAGTTTTCATTGGGGGCCCGTTCAATATTGGAGGGAAGGGCTTAATGGTGATGACGCTTCAAAGAGATGATACTGTTACTAATGATGGTCATAGTGGTGGTAGGGGTGATTGAGCTGATGGGGGCGGGTGTCCACTTCGTCAGTGTTGATAATGTTGCTGGGTTTGTGATAGAATGTCTCTGAAAAAACGCGACGAAATTCTGTGAATGCTTTCCGTCGTCGCAGCAAGACCGGTGGACAACTCGTGGTGGCACTCGGCTTCGAGCCTTCAGCTTTCATGAGGCACTTTAGTTGGCAGCGTCAACTTTGCTCATATGAATCGAGCGAGTCGAGTAGAAGTAGTACATAGCGCAATGAGCAGTAGCTTGTCACGGTCATATTTCTTGTTCCATGTACCAAGTATCAAGAGATGATCTGCGTGAGACCTTCCCAGCCCTTCGCTTCATTCGATGCGCGTTCGCAGGCATCCCGCCGTGGAACTTCGAATCCATGGAGCCACCTGGCCAAAGTTGGTGTGCCTTGTGAGCTGGGATCTTGAAGACGTTCTTGGGGCCCTGAGGCTCAGGAGATGCGCAACCCTGAATCCAAAATCCTATTGGTCCTACTACGTAAATGTACGTGTCTTGCATCCTAGCGATGGTCGCGGAGGAGTTTGAGTGGTGAACCGGGTGTGAGCTCTCACGCGCGATTCCTGGGTCTCGAAGCCTCGAGCATCTACCTGGACCACAAAAGCATGTAGAATAATAGCCGTTTATGGATATTGGGCCATTATTTACCTACTTTGGGGGGTTTAGGAAACGTTCATTCGGGCGGCTTCGTGCTTCTGTGCGGCCCTCGCCATTCTTGGCTAAAGTTGATCAGCTTTGCATCGCATAGAAAATCCCGCCGCATCTTCGCGAAATCCAGCTCCCTCGGCCATGAAGTGTCCTTTCCTCCTGTTCTTCGTCCTGGGCATCGTTGCCGCTCTTCGCAAAGGGGAGGATGTCAGCGCATCGTCGGAGCAGGGCAACCTCGAGGAGACCCACGGGCAGCAGAAAGCCAAACGACGCTGCTGCTGTTGCAACTCCGTGGGGAATTTTCCGAACGATAGGTGCGAGGACAAGTATGACGTGCGTGAAGGTTGGTTTAGAGTCGATTGCCGCACGATGGACAACTTTGACACGCCAGTCGCCTTGAAATCGGGGCAGAAGTGCAGCATACAGTATAACGACTATTCATGTGGCATTGTTGACCGTCGCTGAGCTTCTGAACGGGTGCATAGGACCCCGAAACCCTAAGCCCCTAAACCCTAAGTTCCTTCTGTGTTTGGCTCCTGGGATTCTCGGCCCGAGCCCGGCCACAAAGCATTTGAGACCTCAAACCGAACTCTTGAGAAACGCCGAAATCGCAGTTCTTGGAGGAGTTCTGTTCGCACCTAAAGCTCTAAGCCTTATAACCTTGCATCCCAACCGGAAGAAGTTGCTGGCTTCGAAGGGCTACTTCATCCATTCTCCAGTTCATGGCATTTGATTATGTTTGGTTGGGCGCGCGGGGGAAGATGCCTTTGAGACTGAGGTTCTTGTTATACCGGGAAGGCCGAGATCTCAGCAACAGGGTGCAGCTTCGCTTCTGCTGTTGTTCCGAAGAGTTCGTCTTCCGACGTGTGCAAGAGCAGCATCCGGAGGCCAGCACTACCAGAGTCACATGGACGACGCTGACTGGGGCGAGATGCCCGCCCTCAGCGCAGGACGCTCCCACGAAGACCCAGCTCCGCACCCGCAAGAGTGTTAAGTCTGAGCAGGCAGCGAGCTCGGAGGCCTCGGATACGACTGCAAGATGGTATATAATTATGCTGTATGATATTTCAATATCTATAGGGCAGTATATATTGACAAAATCCTCAGAAGTTCTGTTGAACCGATGAACGGAAACGCCGCGAGGACTGCGCGTCCTCACGGTGCTATTCGTTTTCGCGGAGGTGCGGGGGCTTGAAACGAGTACGACTCTGGTGCAGACAGTTCTTGAGCCGTGATGTTGCATAATTTTCTTTGGTCGCTGCTACGTGCAAGAATGCGCAAGAAATGGTGGTTGATTGCGCATGCTTATCCTGGCTACAGGCGACCGAGGGAGGACGCTTGCCTGCATTTTGTTCCTGAAGTCTCTTTTGCAATGCTTGATCATGCGATTTCCTACAGTCACTCTCCGAAGGCGAAACACGCTTCACGGAGGCAAATCTCGCCGTCAAGCCAGCAGCAGGCAAGAGCTATATTTGCAGGAAGCATGGCAGTTCAACGCTTGAAGCCTCTTTCGGCGGGCGGCACCTGGTTGTTGAAACTCTCCTCGCATGCATCTTGAAAGCGTTACTCGATTTTTGCAGGCACCGCCGTCATCTGGGCCAACGTTGCCTCAAACATTTGGCCGCCTGGCTTGGCAAGAGGTCGTAAGTTGTTGGGCCTCCGAGCACCGTACCTTGATCTGCCAACATGTAACATGGCTGGAGTAATGGCTGGAGTAACGCCCAGAAGTAGGAGACGGAAAGCATGAACATGATGGTCATGTCATTAGGCTATGTTGGGCTGCAGTGCATTGGCGCAGAGTCTATCAATGTCCAATCCCAGCGTATGTTGCACTAACTGACGGTGTGCATGACCGCTTCCGGAATATTGTCCCCCCACTTCCTTTGACGCTGCACAGATTTCTTTAAAGCGCGAAGATCTCAAAGCTGCTGCATGTTGCGACAACCTGAGGGAGGTGGACCCCTCTTCGATGCACCGGGCGATGCCGGTGCTGTCTGGCACAAAGATCGCCGCTCGGCTTTTTTTCCGAGGCTTTGGGATCCTGTCCAATATTGAGGTGAACGGAGCTGGTCGGTTTAGGGTTTAGGGGTCGGAAGTGGGGAAGTTTGCTCTGCGGTCGGAATGCTTGAAATCTGCACGCCGTGTGCTGCCCTTGATCCCAATCCTAAACCTCAAACCGATTATCTGTGGTTGGGAAGCAGGGGCACCCCATCCCTTAAACCAAAAACGATTATATGCATAAAAGCGGGCGTCAATCGACACACAGGTTCCTCAGGGTATACTAACAGCAGTTGGAAAAAGGGCCTGCAAAAACAAACTGAACCAGGCTGCCAACTTCTGGGTGCATCCGTTTGAATACCGAGCCTGGGCTGGAATCGGGTCGAAGGATCAGAGCATTGAAGGCTTGTTCGGACTTTTAGGCTTTGGGCTTTGTGATGCTTCTTAATCACGGGCCCTTGGATTGGCCAGAACTTCGTGGCATCTGCTCTCTTGATGTTCAGGTGCTGCCGAGAGGTACTGCTCTTTATGAGACGGTTGGCAATCGGGTGCGGGAGGCTGTAAGGATCCTTGCAAATCGATCATGCAGGTGACAGATGGTAGCAGAGAATTTCAAGGCCCCTCGTTTCGTAGGTATCCTCGCTCTTAGGCAGAGTGTACATAGCGCAACCCGGCGGCAGCTCCAGACAAAGTGCTGTGCGCGTTTGCCGTTGATCGTGCGGGGACCATCGCTTTCAGCTTTTTGGAGAAAAGTCGGGCCTTTCCGAAGATTTCCGAAGGAAGCCCCGTGCTTTTGTGTCTAGGAGGCCTTGTTCACCGCACAGCCTCCATGGCAAAGTTGGAAGACGACTCACGTTCACCGAAGTACCAAGTCTTGGCGCGACCTGAGGTCCCTCAGAGTATGGTCTTGTCCTGCGACTCCCCGGCCTGTCTCCAGCTCAGTGTTGCTCCGCTTCTTGGGGTTGAAAGTCTTGCTGCGTCAATTGCGTCAGGCAGCAGGGCAAGTTCTGATTCGGTCTGGCAGTTGGACCAACTTCTTTATCACATGAACCATCCTGAACCACAAAGTCTACTCTAGCACCACCTTGAAGAAGGCCCCACCCGCCTTGCGCATGTAAATGCCATGGAGGCCGGGCTGTTCCCCTGGTCTCTGCACCTTGGGAGGGTCAGCGAAACGTTCTCGAGATCGCCCGGGGGCCCGATCAGAGTTTGCAGCGCTTTAAAGGGGTGTCCGCGTCATTGTAAACTTGATGGAAAAAGGAACTACAATGGAGACTATAGCTTCCTTTTAATCAAGGAATTTACTATAAGGGCTACTATAAGAGCACAGGTCCTCCCTCCGAAGATGGACAAGATCACTGACACGGCGGGGACATGTCAGTTGGGGACGTTCCGACTTAGGGGCGCTTCTGTTTGTCGACTTCCTCCTGGACTGCCCCGAGTTCTACGCAGATTGCAGAAAAGATTCTGAACCTGTGTTGAATCGGTTTTGCTGCGTCTTCACTTGAGGTTCCCCACTGACGCCAGCCAGCTCTTCTTTGGGACTATACATTTCGGTTTATGCAGACCATGCATAGCACGCTGTCAGAAAGTACTCAGCAAGCCTGAGCTTGGCTTGGGTGGATGCATGCAGGTGATGCACACCATCGTCCTGAGCGGCAGGGAGCCCAGCAGCTTCCTCGAGCAGACAGCGAGACCAGCCCTCGGCTGTTCAGCTGCAGGCTCCACCTTTTCGCTGCCAGCTGGCGGATTCATGTCCGGAGCCCAATTCGGACACCCCAAGCCCAGGGGGTGCGGCAATCGCGGCATTGGACATGTTGCCGGGTTTGGGAAGGGCAGGGTGCTTCAAGCCAACTGGCGTGGAGTTTGCTCGGGAGTGCTGTCGATACCACCATGTCTTCTCTGCTGCAGAGAGTGGCTCTTGTTGCTGCAGTCTGTCGTTGCTCGTTGCAGTGTACACACATGCTCCAACTCTACACCCATCTCGTGCATGCACGTATGTGACCTTCAACCCACATTCTCTGCAAGCCAGAAGTTCAGAAGCCATTCAACCCCGAACCCCACATAAAACCCCAAATCCTTTGACCCGTCAAACTGGACTCACTAGGAGCACCCCTGCCCCGGAACAGTTGGTTGGAACTGTTTTCACTATGAACCTCTGCTTTGCGATGCTGTTTTGCAGGGACAGGCCAAACACGTGCTCCATGGCCCCTAGAATCCCCTAGAAACTTCCGAGGCCTTCGCGACTCTCTGCGGAGCTCGTCGCGCCTGGCACGGAAACAGCGGCTGAGAGGCCGGAAGCTTTCAGAGGGTGTTGCGGTTTCGTGTTTTGGGTTGGGGCATGTAGAGTCCAGAGTGCACAAAGGGATTCCGCTACGTTCTGCACGACAATGCAGGGCTCTCGTGGGTTGAGATGTTATGGTAAGGTCTTGCAAAGGGCCAGGGCTACAGCCAGAGCTGCGCATATTCGGTGTGTATGCTAGGACTTGGCATCTCGATCCCAGATCAGGTCCTAGAGTGTTTTGCTCTCGGTTTAGTTCACACAATAACATATGTACAAGTTTTAATATCAACAAAATTTCAATATGCTTATTATTCGTTGCTGCTAGTTTATGTGAGCTTCGGAGGAGAGCTCAGGCTTATGGCCCGTTGCCTTTTCTGACATGGGTCTCGGCTTAGACTTCTAGTTTGGGTCCCTGGGTCCCGCAGTCCGAGGCCTACCCTTAGCTCTCCGGCCGTTCCGTGCAGGAAGTCAGAGGCCTCTTGCTTACTAAGTGTCGGATATCGAAGTTTGCGTCGGCTGTCACAGTAATAGTCGTAGTCGTCTTGGTGTAAGTCTGGTAGTAGTAGTAGCAGTAGTAGTAGTAGTAGTAGTAGCAGTAGTAGTAGTAGTAGTAGTAGTAGTAGTAGTAGTAGTAGTAGTAGTAGTAGTAGTAGTAGTAGTAGTAGTAGTAGTGTAGCAGCTGTAGTCGTCCTTGTAGTCGTCGTCGTAGCAGGCGTGGTCGCAGTCGTAGTTCAAGTCGTAGTTGTGGTCGTGGTGGTGGTAGCGGTAGACATTGGAGCTGTCAAATCTGACAGAAGGCAAATTAAATGCTAATTACGGGAAACTTTAAATATTTCCTCTTCGACACCGACTTCCTGCAATCGTCTGCCAACGAGGCGTGTGTCCTACATGGAATCCGTTGGAGTCCTGCCCTATGCAGCACTGGCCGTGGTAGTGCCCTCAGATAGATCTGCATGCAGCAAGAAGGGGCGCTGTGAAATTGGAGGTGCAAATCGGGTCCTATAATACTTGGGGCTCTGGTCCAGGATTTTTTGAGACTCCCATAAAGCAGCGAGGCTGGATAATAGGGTCGGTTTATGTAGATTTAGGGGTCCTGCCCACAGTCTGGCCCTTTTAAAATTATTTTCGCACTCTCATAGCTGTGCAGAAAGCCTGATCGGTGCGGATGGCAAGTCGAGCTGAACTTAACCACTAAGCCAACACGAGCGCTCTATCCAAGCGCCGGCACATATTTTCCAGGTCAACTCACTCAAGCTACATGGAACCTCTCCCCCGTGCGCAATTCTTCGGGTCAACTACCGGCTGGAGGGGTGGTGCAATTTCGCTTCGAGCTGTTTGTCCGCCTGCACCCTCTCCGAGACTATCTAAGCCATAGAAGCAGGTCTCGATGCCTGATTTCAGCAAGTGAACGTTGTACCCTTGACTCCACGTCAACTCCCAGCACACCACAACGGTGTGCTGTCACACATGAAGTTACCCATGACCCATTGGCTGGAGTGCACGATGCTGCCTCAAAGCATGACTGACTGGACCTTCGACTGCCACAATCTACAGTAAGCCAGAAGGATGGAACGTGATTCTCCTGATGGCCTTAAAGTAGCAGCTAATAAGTATAGGGCACCCCAGCACTAACCATCCTAAACCAGTGTTCCAACTTTCTTGGTTGCACCTTAAGTTATACTGCGGAAGGGTTGGCCCGACGCACCGCTGCGAGGTGGGGGGCGTTCTTGCCCGAGACGGTGACGAGCGGCCATTTGCTGGTGATGCTGCGATGCTCAGAGACATGTGCAATGTTTGAGGCGTCAATAAGATTTAGGGTCAAATCTTGCAGTTTTTTGTTGGCCTTGTTGTGCGCGGCATCGTCATACAGCACAGGATGTGTCAGGGTGCTTTTCATGGGCTGGCTGCAGTTGCTGACTTACCGTGCTGCAGCTCGAGGCATAGTTCTGCTGCACAACTTGCTGCGAAGACATCGGGAGTTGTGGGAAAGAGATCAGTGTTCAGCAGCATGTTCCCACAAAGCTTTACACTAGCCATTTCCAGCCTGGTTTCTGAGGTCTCAAACAGCATCTATTTCCGCTTCAAGCTCGGCTCAACGCTGCTGTCAGGCTTTGCATCCGTCGATTGGCTTTTGCTACTGGTGGAATCTTGTCCACTCAGTGAAGTGCTGGTGTTGCATCATCCTCCTGCTCCTGTCGTACGCCTCCTCAGCCACAAATCCTCGTCATCCTCATCTTCTTCATCTCCATTAGGATGCTTTGTCGCATCATTATCCCGTGTCATGCCCACCGACTAGCAGCCTGTGTTGCTGCTGGTACCGTTCGCGCGCAGTATTACTGCTCGAACTCGCAGAGCCTCATTACTCATGCCTCGGGCTAGACTTGTGTCACAGCGTCAGATTTTGTCGATGTCTCACCATGCCCGACTCAAGCTAAGCTGCAACAGTCACAACACCAAGATGAGCCTCAACGCGAGCAGATTGCAAAACTCCTGCGGTGTTCCATGCATGACGAGATATGGACAGATCAACGAACCGGGCGGCCACCACACCAAACACCAATATTACTATGGTACTAACTATTATTATAGTACGATTTTACTAATACTATCATGTTACTACGATGCTGCCATGTTTCAGGGAATTCAGGTGAATGCACTGTGTACTTGTCTGCCAGGAAGCCTTCTTGCTGCTTTGACGGTCCAGCTGCCTGGCCCTCGTTCTATGGAGTTGGTTGAAGCATCAGCCTGAGTCCGCACCTGAACCCCAGAAGTATATAGAATAATGGGCCTTCAATGGGTATTGGGCCATTACTTTACCTACTTTTGGGGGGTTTAGGTAGAGGCCCTTCATCGCATACCGTGAGTCTTTGTGTTTCGGGCTTGGAGCCAGATCATGTGGCTCAGTCTGCACTCTATTGCCGGTACTGGTCATGTTTATGACTGGTGCTTGACTCTTATTATAAGCATCACGCATTGACGTATTGATGCGTTAGGTCACTCAGCTTTGCAATGGGTGTGTACATATATATATATATATATGCAGCTGATTTTGCAGAAGATTTTTTCACACAGGCCCAGCATGCTTTGGGATGCCCATGATGTTGCTTTGGATGTGGAGATTCCCTGTGGTGGCAAGGCCAGCAGGCTACATCGTCAGAAGTGCCACTGTCGTCGGGCCCCAACCGAGTGTCGAGTGCCGGATGTAGCAGGCACTTGTGCGGCAGCCGCTCGACAATCCTTCAAGATTCACCCAGAGAACGGACCCATTGCGACGGCAATGATTCAATGATGGTGATGATGATGATGATGATGACTATGATGATGATGATGATTTTGATGGTGACGTTGATGGTGACGATGATGGTGATGTTTTGATTCCCCTTGATGCACTGACACAGCACCCAGAACCGCAGTTTGCTACTGAATCGACGGCGGCTAACCCATCCGCCAGAACTTAAGTTTCGTCCTGTCACCTTCCATGCTGTGCACAAAGACCAACATGCTGCCTTCAGGATTATTGAATTCTGCAATCTTCGATAGACGACTAAAGCCGCTGAAGTTGACATTGACACATCTCCTCCAGGCACCCAGCGACTTGCTGACGCTCTCCGCCCGCCGTCTGTCAGGGCCTGGCACTGAGTTTTGAAAAGCTGGGAGGTGCTTTTGGTGGAACCTCTAGATCCTCCAGAAAGTTGAGCAGCGGTGGTAGTGATGCAACTGTGTGTACATGCGAGGGTTTCGGCCCAAGATTCCAGAAGTGTCGTGCCAGAAGGCCGATGAGGCCGTGCACGAGAGCAGTTTGTAGCCATTGTGGCCTCAACGTGGGCCTCCTTGGCGTTAATGGATTTGGCATTATGCGCCGGCGCCATGAACGGCACTGCCGGGGCAGCCGTGCGGCAGCCGTAAGGCCTCGTGTGACGGCCGTTTTCCCTACCTTGTTGCCACGCGTGCACGTGAACAGGGAGATCCAGCGGATGTCGTCGAAGGAACTGGCGGAGAGCCTGACCGTAACCGGCAAAGAGTTGGAGAGTGTCCTTAAGCACGACAAAACCATCGGGGAGGAGGTGATGAGGTGCGTGGTTGTGGCATGGCGGCCCGGTTCCAGTGCAGATGCCCCCCTTTGCCCAGCGATGGCCATGCAGCCGGGAGACACTGCGGACAGCGTGGAGGTGCCAGGGAACGGTTATGCGACGACCCATGCCCAGAGTTGATCATGATTGCACATGCTTCGGTGGTCTGAGTCTAGCAATCAAACCGGTGTGATGTTGAAACAAATTGTCTCCGATAGTATGTTGATAACATTCTTGGAAAGCTGTGCTCTGCACATCTGTTTGCTGCAGGCACGGCGGGTGGTGTTGATATGTGCCGATGTTCATTCATCTCGCTCCACTAAATTTCTGCCCTCACCATTCACTCCGTTGAAAAAATCTCCCACACGGACTTGCGTTGACATATGACATTTTCTGCTTGCTTCAGCGAGCGGTGAGCAGAGGCCACTTTTCCCTCAGTTACACAAGCAACTCTAAGACAGCATGTGTGACAACATGTATTCTGCGATCGAAGGAGCTGAACCATAAGCAGGAATTGAAGCCGTTCGAATGCAGACTCTGGGCTGAAGCACGTCGCCCGAAGTATCTGAGCGAGTACCTCGACCCCTTCGGGATTCTGCCGTGATGAAAGTATCAGAGTTCATAGACAGTGGGTAAACCCCCGATGAGTCCGAAGTCAATTTGCGAAGGTGGCAGCGCCGGTGCCACGTGTGGGCGTGATGCAACAGTCGGTGAGACTGGAGTGCCTTTCCAATGAATTCTTGAATGATGAGACTTGGGGCGAAAGAGTCGCCTCGATGCGAGAGTTCGACTCGAGTGCCGCAAAGAGGTTCACGTACCTGCAGGAACTAGGTCGTCGGCTGATGGCGAGGCCGAGCGCGGGCCGTGGTGATGGTTAAGCCATTGAGCTCGCCCAAGAAATGTGAAATTGGTATCACCCGGCCTCAGCGGGCCGCCACCATGCAACAACAGTTCTCAACCCCAAAACGTCAGACCAGTTTTTTCAAGTTAGGGTGTACCTGTACTTGTTTGCTTATCTATCTATCTATCTGGCTACTTACCTAGGAGTCCTCTATCTCTATCTATCTACCTATGTATCTGTCTATCTGTTTGTGTCTTCATCTGTTTATTTGTCTATCTCCAGAATGTGTCTACACGTCTGTTTCTTTTGTACCTGTGCTTGTGCCTGTACCTTGATTTCTATACTCTATGTTCTACAAATTTATTCCAGATGTACTTGGTATCTTCTGTGTTCTATAGTGTATCATCCGTAGTCTATCTGTAGTCTAGATCCCACATCTTATATCCATTGTCCGTTATACCACGGTCCATGTCCTTTATTCAGTATCCAACTGCTGTCTCTGTCGACGTGATTTTCCACGTCATTTGTCGCTGCATCTGTGTCTACCTCTATGTTTATGTCCATAATTGTGTTGATGTCCACGTCTATGTCTTTCCGTGTCGATGTCTCTGTCTATACCTATACATATGTCTATGTCTGCTTCTGTATCTGTGTCTGTATGTGTATCCGCATCCGAATCTGTATCTTTACTTGCATCTGCATTAGCATCTGTGTTTCATCTATGTTCGCATGCTCTTGTCAGTGTGCGACAACGGCTTGGTGGCAGCTTGTCTGGGAAGGGCTGCCAAACGAGCACCCCCCCCGAGCATTGCTGTGTTGTGTCACGCGAGATATCGGCATTCTTGGAAACTCCTCGAATAGCGGAGCTGCTGTGCGACAAACTGACTTGTTAAAAAGTCACAGGAGGTCGATGCTCCGACTGCACGTGTATACTGTAGAAGCAAATCCGAAAACCGCCCCAATCACCACAGTTGGACCTTTCGACCCTTTGAACGTCAAGCGTTAGGTCACTCAGCTTTGCAATGGGTGTGTACATATATATATATATATGCAGCTGATTTTGCAGAAGATTTTTTCACACAGGCCCAGCATGCTTTGGGATGCCCATGATGTTGCTTTGGATGTGGAGATTGCCTGTGGTGGCAAGCAAGGCCAGCAGGCTACATCGTCAGAAGTGCCAATGTCGTCGGGCCCCAACCGAGTGTCGAGTGCGGGATGTAGCAGGCACTTGTGTGGCAGCCGTTCGACAATCCTTCAAGATTCACCCAGAGAACGGACCCATTGCGACGGCAATGGTTCAATGATGGTGATGATGATGATGACTATGATAATGATGTTGATGATTTTGATGGTGAAGATGATGGTGATGTTTTGATTCCCCTTGATGCACTGACACAGCACCCAGAACCGCAGTTTGCTACTGAATCGACGGCGGCTAACCCATCCGCCAGAACTTAAGTTTCGTCCTGTCACCCTCCATGCTGTGCACAAAGACCAACATGCTGCCTTCAGGATTATTGAATTCTGCAATCTTCGATAGACGACTAAAGCCGCTGAAGTTGACATTGACACATCTCCTCCAGGCACCCAGCGACTTGCTGACGCTCTCCGCCCGCCGTCTGTCAGGGCCTGGCACTGAGTTTTGAAAAGCTGCGAGGTGCTTTTGGTGGAACCTCTAGATCCTCCAGAAAGTTGAGCAGCGGTGGTAGTGATGCAACTGTGTGTACATGCGAGGGTTTCGGCCCAAGATTCCAGAAGTGTCGTGCCAGAAGGCCGATGAGGCCGTGCACGAGAGCAGTTTGTAGCCATTGTGGCCTCAACGTGGGCCTCCTTGGCGTTAATGGATTTGGCATTATGCGCCGGCGCCATGAACGGCACTGCCGGGGCAGCCGTGCGGCAGCCGTAAGGCCTCGTGTGACGGCCGTTTTCCCTACCTTGTTGCCACGCGTGGACGTGAACAGGGAGATCCAGCGGATGTCGTCGAAGGAACTGGCGGAGAGCCTGACCGTAACCGGCAAAGAGTTGGAGAGTGTCCTTAAGCACGACAAGACCATCGGGGAGGAGGTGATGAGGTGCGTGGTTGTGGCATGGCGGCCCGGCTCCAGTGAAGATGCCCCCCTTTGCCCAGCGATGGCCATGCAGCCGGGAGACACTGCGGACAGCCTGGAGGTGCCAGGGAACGGCTATGCAACGCATCCAAAGCCCAACAAACAAGCCGTGCAAGATCGCGCAAGTGCCCATGCCCGTAGTTCATCATGAGTGTACATGCTTCGGTGGTCTGAGTCTATCAATCAAGCCGGCTTGATGTTGAAACAAGTTGTCTCCGATAGTATGTTGTTAACGTTTTTTGGAAAGCTGTGCTCTGCACATGTGTTTGCTGCAGGCACGGCGGGTGGTGTTGAGATGCCATAAGTGCCGATGTTCATTCATCCCGCTCCACTAAATTTCCCTCACCATTCACTCCGTTGAAAAAATCTCCCACACGGACTTGCGTTGACATCTGACATTTTCTGTTTGCTTGAGCGAGCGGTGAGCAGAGTCCATTTTTCCTTCAGTTACACAAGCAACTCTGAGACAGCATGTGTGACGACATGTATTCTGCGATCGAAGGAGCTGAACCATGAGCAGGAATTGAAGCCGTTCGAATGCAGACTCTGGGGGTAGGGTTCCCTGGAGCACGTCGCCCAAAGTATCTGAGCGAGAATCTCGACCCCTTCGGGATTCTGCCGTGATGAAAGTATCAGAGTTCATAGACTGTGGGTAAACCCCCGAAGAGCCCGAAGTCAATTTGCGAAGGTGGCAGCGCCGGTGCCACGTGTGGGCGTGATGCAACAGTCGGTGAGACTGGAGTGCCTTTCCGATGAATTCTTGGCTGATGAAACTTGGGGCGAAAGAGTCGCCTCGATGCGAGAGTTCGACTCGAGTGCCGCAGAGAGGTTCACGTACCTGCAGGAACTAGGTCGTCGGCTGATGGCGAGGCCGAGCGCGGGCCGTAGTGATGGTTAAGCCATTGAGCTAGCCGAAGAAATGTGAAATTGGTATCACCCGGCCTCAGCGGGCCGCCACCATGCAACAACAGTTCTCAACCCCAAAACGTCAGACCAGTTTTTTCAAGTTAGGGTGTACCTGTACTTGTTTGCTTTTCTATTTATCTATCCATCTACATATCTGGCTACTTACCTATGAGTCTATCTCTATCTGTTTACCTATGTATCTGTCTATCTGTCTGTGTCTTCATCTTTTTATCTGTCTATCTCCAGAATGCGTCTACACGTCTGTTTCCTTTGTACCTGTGCCTGTGGCTGTACATTGATTTCAAGATTTCTATACTCTATGTTCTACAATTTTTTATGCCAGATGTACTTGCTATCATCTGTGTTCTATAGTGTATCGTCCGTAGTCTATCTGTAGTCTATATCCCATATCTTATATCCATTGTCCGTTATGCCGCGGTCTATGTTCTTTATTCAGTGTCCAACTGCTGTCTATGTCGACGTGATTTTCCACTAAGACTCATTTGTCGCTGTATCTGTGTCTACCTCTATGTTTACGTCCATAATCATGTTGATGTCCACGTCTATGGCTTTCCGTGTCGATGTCTTTGTCTATACCTATACATATGTCTACGTTTGCTTCTGTATTTGTGTCTGTATGTATGTGTATCCGCATCCGAGTCTGTATCTTTACTTGCATGTGCGTTAGCATCTGTGTTTCATCTATGTACGCATGCTCTTGTCGGTGTGCGACAACGGCTTGGTGGCAGCTTGTCTGGGAAGGGCTGCCAAACGAGCACCCCCCCGAGCATTGCTGTGTTGTGTCACGCGAGATATCGGCATTCTTGGAAATTCCTCGAATAGTGGAGCTGCTGTGCGACAAGCTGACTTGGTAAAAAGTCGCAGGAGGTCGATGCTCCCACGCGGCCAAAGCAGTGCACGTGTACGCTGTAGAAGCAAATCCGAAAACCGCCCCAATCACCGCAGCTGGGCTTTTCGACCCTTTGAGCGTCAAGCGTTAGGCCACTACGCTTTGCAATGGGTGTGTGTATACATATATATTGTGTTTGAAACAAGCTCATGTTCATGTTTACATCAGGCCACAAAGCCGAGGGCAGCTGACGGCGGGGACTTGGAGCTGCGTTACCAGGCCGTGGCGCAGGGTTTAAAGGTTTAGGGGTTGAGGGTCTAGGGGATTAGGGTTTAGGGGTAGGGTTTAGGGGTTTAGGGTTGAAGGGTTTATGTAGGGGTTCAGGGTTAGGGGTTTAGGGTGGAGGGGTGCAGTGTGTCATATTTGGTATAAGAGACTATACTGTAATGCTTTAGCAGAACGTAGGATGATATGCAATAATGAAGTATTCCACGGCACGATATTCGATAGTGTAGTTTAGAGAAAAAGTGATGAAATATGGTACTCACTGTTGTGTCTGTGTGTTTGTTCATGTTTTTGCCTTGTCGTCCGTCCCTCTTGCCGGGATGTGTGTGTGAGAGAGAGAGTGTGTGTCGTTCAGTTTTTTTCTTTTTTTTCTATCTCTGTCTCTCTCTCTCTCTCTCTCTCGCTCTCTTGTCATGTACAGTCGGGTACACACATTATGTCACATCTGTCACAACACAGTTGGCGTCATATCCTATGTTTGTAGAGCGCAGTCTCCGGTCACGAGTTTCGGCGAAGACACACCCGCAAGAATAAGATGTGAGATGAGATACAGCTACTCGGCCACTTGCTTCTACCCTGCTGTCAGACGCGCAGTTCAGAAGTAGGGATTGTCGGGACGTTTACGATGGGGACCTTTAGATGGACTTTTGTTCTCATCCTTTTTATTGCTTGTCGCCGAAGAGCGTCTCTGTCTCCCTGGCAA
>CAJNDT010005908.1:102500-245000 GCA_905221615.1 Symbiodinium sp. CCMP2592 | reverse complement strand
CTTGCTCTGCTGCCCAGCCCGGGTCCTATTTAGCTCAGTGAACGATGCAATGCCAATTCGACATCGTGGAGTACGCGAAAGCCTGCAAACACTGACAACCCTGCTTGGCTTCAAGTAGGCCCTACTTGAAGCCAAGCAAGGTTGTCAGTGTTTGCAGGCTTTCGCGTACTCCACGATGTCGAATTGGCTAAGTAGGCTGCACGTTTGCCGAGATGGCAAGAATTCAACTGGGTCGCCTGCAGTGCCAACAGAATGCTACTGTTCATCCAAGAACAGTACACTCTGCACGCGACAACTCCTTCCCTGCTCTTGACCAAAGTAGAGATTCTCCATTTGCTGAGCGGACAGCCGAAACTATGCCTGCAAAGAGCATTATGTTGGATGCATGCCTGCATCACGACATTGACATGTCCCTCTGAGCACGTACATTTAACTCATATGCAACATGGAAATGTAAATGTAATTACCTCTATATGTAGTGTATATATGTATATATGTAGATGTAAATTAAACGTACAGCTTATGCATCTGTATGTGTTGTGTGCGTGCATGTCTGCGAAAATGTCGATGCTTATGCAGTCACTGGTGTAAGCGTCTTTCGTACCAGTGTCATTGTCAACACGAGACAGCTACGTACAGACATGCATGCTGCGCCATCGTGAAGATGTAACTGCGCGCATGCTCGTATGTCTGGTATCACACACATCTAGTTTCTAAATAGTTGAATGGACGGTGGTGCTGGTAAATGTGAACGAAGAACTCAAGAACAACCCAATAAGCACTCATTCATACATGTGCAACCGATCATTTCAGTTTTCCCCGCTCACACATCGAGATGATCATCCATGCCAGAGGCAAGGCCGTGCAAAAGTCACGAGGACATTGTATCGGGGTCCGTATTCCCCCGCACGCGGACCCCTACAGGGGCGACGCTAGCAAACAGTTACTTGTGGTTATCCAGAACCCATAAGCATCAACGGCAGTGTAGTCCCGCTTTCTGCGAGTTGGTCTCGTCTCCCGTGAGGCCTCACGCCGACGACCTTTTGGCAAGGATCGACGAGAAGTCGGGAGCTCGAGGGCCTCAGAGTTTCATGCAATTCTGGCCGCAGAAGCCACGGTGCGTGTGTGTATGTATATATAAAAATATAAATATACATAAAAAAAAATAAACAAATAGACAAATAAATAAGTATATATGTGTACATCCATACGGAAGTCTTCGGGACTAAACCCTCCGAACGAAGGGTAGTACACGCGCTGATTATCAGGCTGGGCCCGCATCTTTTTCCGGACGCAGCAGGGCTGGCCGGTCATGCTCTGCTTGTTTGGGTCTTTGTTGGGTCCGTTGTTGGAGAGTGGTGATTAGGGCCATGGATTTTTGCGTGGATTTTGAGTTCAGGGTTTGTTTCAGCTGTGGGGGTTTCGGGCTTTCGGGGTTCTGGACGGGGCATCTTGGTTTGTCGTTATTGGGTGTCAAAGGGTATGTTGCGGAGATATTTTGGGTTTCGCACCACGCCACAGGTCGCAGGTTTCGGAATGGTTTGTTAAGGTTGTGAGTATTTCGGGAGTGGTCTCCTGCTTGGGCGTCGAAGCCAACGTGCCCACTGCTCGATTCGAACAGTCTCGCGGCTCGCGTCTTGCCGCCCAGATTCAGTAAGAACGGCAACCTCAAGTCCGTAGACACACACAAGCTCAGCTTGCTCTCACAATGCCGTGCCAGGGCCGGGTGGCTCTCCAGCTTACAGCACCTCCGAGTGGCTTCGGCTTTGACACCACGTGTGCCGTGGAGGCTCTCTGTGACAAAAGCCAACCCAGCAGCCGGAGACGAGCAGCAAGTTTCTTTTTGTTCCATTGATTGAACCAACTGAAGTTCAATGAAACCAACCAAGACATGAGAGCCTATGATCTAGGAAGATCCATAGATACCATGTCTACATCATCTACATCAGAAATATGCGAGTTCATCCATCTGCCCACCTGTCTGTCTACTTCTTTATCTCTGCATCTCCTCGTCCATCATTATCTCCAAGCCTCTTCAAATCCCGGACTTGCGCAGCTAAGCCCACTTTCCCCTCTGCCCGGCCATTGAAGGATCTGCCGGCAGCCTACTACCGCCCAGAGCAGAGCATCCTCGGTCAAAGCAGCAGCGCCTGAGCCGAAGTTTTCGGAAGAGGGCTTCAGATAGGATCTTTGGAATGTTCTGGGTTAGGGACTGTTTTGGCGTGTTTAGGATTGATTCAATTCTCAAGGCTTGGACAGGAGTGTGCGATGGGATCGTATTCTGCACACGTGCCGGCTGGGGAGGCTCGACATTAACGATAAGGCGGACGAGCCGAACTTGGGATATCTAGACACGAACTTAGCACGAGTTTGACCGCAGCATCATAAACCACACCGTGCGAAGGCTGGATCTGTGGTTTTCGAGCCGAGCAGCGCTGAAGCCTGAAGCGAGGAAGGGCTCCAGAATCAACGTCTTATCTGGACCCCAAAAGTATGTAGAATAGTAGCCTTTTACAGGTGTTGGGCCATTATTGTACCTACTTTGGGAGGTTTGGGTAGACCTTCTGGGTAAGGTGCCGAGCAGGGTGCCCAGCAAGCGACGGTGCGGCGGCTGCCGAAGGCACGTTTGCAGACGAATTTGATATACTGCAGGCCGCCTTGTAAGAGCATTCGCGGTTCTTGGGGTCCGTATATGTCAAGCAGATGAATATTGTATGTTGGTGTAGAGATAGCATCCTAAGCTTCAGCCGAGGAGGACTTGTCTCATTGTCATAGATGCGTCACTGATGCGTCCATGCTCGTGACATGTTTGCTCGAGGTGGAGGCCTGCCAGGGTGTTCATGCGAGGAGCTGAGTGTCAGGAAAGTGCGCTGCTCCCTTCACTTTGAGCCCAGCAAGCTGTCGGATCGTTGACCGAAACTACGGCAGTAGATGCTCCAGAACTATCGTTCTTTGCTCCTTCGGATGGTTGACTGTGAGAAGTGTCCACGCGGCATGCCTGAGGTCTCCTCTTTGCAGCTGCCGGAGTCAAATTGGCTTTCGGACTGGGGTTCAGGGATCTGGGTCGGATTTGGGGTGCTGCTCTAAGTTGTAGGAGTGTAGGCTTCCCACGACAGCATATGTTTGACCAAAGAGGAAGCCCGCCCTGCGGTTGACAAGCTGCTGACCCGTCGCAAACCAACGATAAGAGTGAAACACTGTGATCATGTTCCTTGTGAATGCAAGAACAGGAAGGGTAAGAGTGGCTTTGGTTTCGTAAGCCATCTGATGTTTAGCAGGGATTCAGACATAACTTGCTTCCTTCAGGAGATGCAGCGACGTTTTGAAAGATTCCATGAGGTCTTCTGACAAGTGATACGTCTTCACACCTGAACCGAGAAGTTTCCAGTCACGTAGCTCTTCGTCGGTGCCTCACCACCTGTATTCTCTTCTTGTCGGTCCTGTTCGTGGCATTGCTCTAGGACTTGCTTATCCTTCTGCTCGGCCCTGGTGTTGAAACCCTATATCCCTAGAGCCTAAAACCCCCGAAACCCTAAACCTATGATTAGGACTTTTACGCACCTCCTGGCCGCCTTCCGTCCCTGATGGAGATCTTCGTCGCAGGCGCGGGGTCACGCTTCCCCAGACCCCACGCTGACACAGCAACGGAGCAAACACTACGGTGCACCGGAAATTACAAGGCTAAAGCGTGATCGTTATGAATCAATATATATATATATATATAAATATGGCATACTGTTCACTTCGCATTAAGAAAGGGGCCCCCCCCCTCCCCCCCGCAAGCATGTGAGCCTCAGCCTCCGTAATAAGAGTCCGGGTCCAGCATAACTTCAGAAGCTTGGTAAGAGTTCAGAAGCCAGACATGTCAGAGCCCTGTTTGCAGCCCCCGGGAGATACTCCAATTGCCCCAAAGCCTTTTCAGCTCCTGTAGCTTCTGCTTTCAGTTTTTCCCGCTTAGGCCGCTTGGATTCTGCAAATACGGGGGGGGTTTCTAATTACGTTCTGGGAATTGGATTTTGCAATTACGCGGGGAATTCTACATATGAGGTTGACATTAGTATACAACACAACATTGAATATGGTGTGCAATAACATTCCATATTTATAGAGAATACAGTACAATATGATTGGCATCGTCTTTGATTAAGCCGGCCGGTGGCCACAAGCAGGTCCACTCCTTGAGGCCACCACGTATGCCTTCTCGATGCTGGTGCGCCACACGAACGCGTTCCAACCTTCCGAAGGCGAGGATGGTTGAGTGTTTCGATTGGTGGGTTGGGGTCTGTACATGCTGTTGACTTCGGCACTGTGGTGTGCAGAAATGCTTCAACCGATTGGTCCACGGGACCTGGGCCCCTGGAAGCAATCTCGATGCAGTGGTGTCCGCATGGCATCCCTGCCGAATCACAGGTGCTGGCTTCGTACTCGCCACCTACATCCACGCAGACTCTTGTCCGCCAAATCTGGCAATAGTACTTGCAGAGCAAGGAGCGTTCCAGGTTGAGAAAAAAGAGTCACCGTGTCTCCGGCGGTGCTACACTGTCCAGTTCTATACTCCCCCACATCCGTTTCCCAAGCCTAGCGTCTGCCCAGAACGGGCCTCATAATGCTGCACTGCTACACGCAATGACGCTATGCACTCACTGGCTCAGTTACACATTCCAATCACTCGAGGCTCGCTGCCCCCCCCTTGCGAACCTGCCCTGGTCTCTTTTTGTGCTTTGCAATAGGGCCGGCGAGATGTACACCCGACCCAAAGCTGTCTTGTGGCTGTTGTTTCGCTGTTGCAGTAAACAAACTTGCCACACTGCTGGCGCAGGCTTCTTGCGTCAATGTTGTTCATGCACAACCCCGCCTGAAAGCCAAGAAAG
The DNA here is from genome assembly GCA_905221615.1 of Symbiodinium sp. CCMP2592. Taxonomy (NCBI): domain Eukaryota; class Dinophyceae; order Suessiales; family Symbiodiniaceae; genus Symbiodinium; species Symbiodinium sp. CCMP2592. The sequence continues at coordinate 240,129 of CAJNDT010005908.1, read as the reverse complement.
CAACAAAAAAGAGAGTATTGTAACTTACCCGTATGATTCGACGATATTCGATGCCTGCTTGGCTTTATACCCCTAAACCCTAAACCCCTATAGATCATTATAGATCCCTTTAAAGGAACCCTATCCCCAGAGGCTTCCTGGCAGCTCCTGGATCGGAGCCCTGGGGCGATGCCTCTGCTGCCGGCGACCACCCTCGAGCCCTGGCCCGGCTATGGGCTCTACGAGCTGGCCCGGGGGGTAGTAGGTACTGTAGGTACCAGAATATCATTTTTAGAAAAATACTAATAATAATCATTGCAGTATATATATATATATAGTATTAGAATACTCCTATATCCAAAATAATTACTATTGCTACGATGACTGCTACACTACTCTGAGATGACGCAAAGTACTTTCCTACTATGCCGCAGCAGGGGTGATAGGGGTGACACTGTTTGGGTTGGAGGATTTTGGGGATTTTGCTCTGTTATTCATGTTCCAACAATAGCGGGGTTTGGTCCTATCCTTTGCTAGTGAAGACAGCTTCGGCTTCTTCTGCGACGCTTTACTTAAGAGGTTTGAAGAAACATTACCAACATTACCATTGTAACACTCGAGGCCAATGTCTTGCCTACCACGGGGAAGATGATTTTGGTGCCGATGATGTAAGGTATAAGATTAACGATAGTGCTTTTCTATGACATTAGAAATAGAAGTGAGGACAGCAATGCAGTGCTGAGCAATAGTCGTATTGTTTCCACTTAGCAGTATTACATCTCCGCCGTGACAAGACGAACACAGCATCGACAGGAAGATAAACGACACAAGCCAGCGTCGAAGCCAACACCAGTACTCTGAAGCCACGAGCAGCATCGTCGTCATGCACAATCATCAGCATAGCGACCGTCAGCATGATCATTGCCGTCACCACCATCATGATTGACATGACAGTCGTCGACATGCTCTCCTTTTCACCATGGTCTCCGTCCGCACCATCGCTTGCAGCAGTGTTAAGGTTTTGTACTCGGACTGCTTAAGCCCCCTTACCAGCCCCCGCCAGGCTGCACCAGATGCACTGCATGCCGTGGTTCTGCCTCGTCTGCCCTTTGCGCAGACGGCGCAGCCGGGAGAAGCGCAACTCGACTCGGGGAGTTGATGGTGATAAGAGCCACTGAGCGAACTGGTACCACCGGTAGCAACACCAACCACAGCAACAGTGAGTACTGGCGCGCTTTGCCTGCCATCGCAATTCCCAATATTTGCTGCCAGGGGGGTCGGGTGGCAGCAGCAAGCCTTTGACTCCTTTTACCAACGCTGTACAGTCCTCAAGTTCCCAACGAGTGACAGCCTTGTTGAGGTGCGAGGGTATGGCCAGATTCTTGTTGCCGTGGTTTGGCGCAGACGTGTTATTCTTGCCAGGTCTTCACAGTGCATGCCTGTCCGTGCAAGCCGTTTGATTAAGATCTCAAGCCCGATATTTTGCGGAGCATTGTGTAGCCCAATCAAATTCGGTTGACAGTAGAGACCTGGTGTGATTATCTGCTTGTCTGCCACAAGCATGCCAGCATAGCAGCCTAGCACCCTGGACCGATACCCCCTGGTACAATCCAAACCCTACCATTATCATTAATACTATTATTCTCATGATTATTACCATGGTTATTACTAGTACTAAGACAGCATGTCTACCGACAGATGCCCACAGCCAGCAATTTAATCAGGACCTGGCCCTGGCAGATGCGACATCGATAATACAGGGGCCTGAATAATAATTAATCTATTGCTACATTGTTTTGGGGGGTTCTAGTTATAGTAGAGATGGGCCCCAAACCCTATTCCAATTATTAAGGCCCCTATATTAGACTGTCGAGTCATGGCAGCCACTGCGCGGATCGAAGAAGATCTCTCACAGAACCGGTTTTTGCAGGTGCTTCGCGCCAGCTTTGAAGGCATATACCGACAGGCCGCTAAGGGAGGAGAGAAGACGGTGGTGCTGGTTCCTTGTGCCGACTGCTTGGAGGTTGAGCACTTTGCGCAGAACTTTGCAGAAACCCATCTGCTACACGCGACATGTGTTCCTGGCTGCTACATGAACCTGCTTGGACAAGGTGTTGAGATCAAGGACAGCAGCGTGTCGACTCGTCTCGGTTTTTCTGAGCAGCGCGTCTGTGAGGTCCTGCAGAGCGAGTCGATGTACGATGTGGGCAACACTTTCCGGGTTCTCGTGATTGACAAGCCGCTGATCGGCCGGCACCGCCCACTGCCGGGTGCAGCCGACCGTGCCAAGGCGACTGCTGAGACATCTGAGCTGTCGGTAGACGACATGCTATTGCAGGCCCCGATGATTCAGGGCGATTTCTTCGACGAAGTGGACCGCTTCCGAAAGACCTTCGTGCAGGTTGCGGGCTGCGAGGGCCGCACGGCGGAGAGGATCCGCGAGATCGTGAACGCCGCGGTGCAGCGCCTCAGCCGGCACCACAAGCTGACGTCCTCTTCGCAGCTGCGACAGCTTGAGTTCACAGTGAGTCGTCAGGCCTACACAGCATTACACTCCTTCGTTTTCCCGCATTTGCAAGAAATCCTATCGACCCACGAAGAGCGGCTGCAGAAAGCGATCCGGTCCTACGGCTCCGTGGAGGACGTGGTGGAAGCCATCCCAGGTGGGGGTCAAGGCCTCGCCTTCGTAGATATCTCCGAGGCTGCGAAAGAGCTGGAGCTCATGGATGGCAAGATCGCCCCTCACGAGCATCTCGGAGGAAGGCCCTAAACCCGAAGAGTAGACTCCAGACCCGAAGCAACCTAGACCCTGTCCCTTGTTTCTGCCTTTCGACGTTAAACTTTAACACCGGGCCCTTCTTCTTGCGCAAGAACAAGTCGTCAGACGCCCAAACCTCAACTGCACAGTCGCTGCACTTGGCAAACGTGTGTTTGTTTGTGCTTATGTATTGACGCATAGATATGGCACGGATGTTCGTGTGCGTGTCTGACAAGTGCATATTGTTGCTGCATTTTAAGATCTTGTAGTTGTATTTATGTATTCAACCCGCCTGTGTGTGTGTGTATATGTGTATATGTATGAAGGTAGGCAGGCAGGATGGAGGGATGGACGGCCGGTTGGCTACGTGCGCATGTCAGTGCGTGCATACGGCAGGCGGATAGGTAGGTAGGCAGGCAGGCAGGTAGGTACGTATTCATGTATTCTATGCACATGCAGAAGCATGTACATAGATATGCTGTATTGCATTTTAATCTGATAGATCGATTGTAAGATCTGTTTCTAGTGTATGTGGCATAAACTTCATGGGATACGTGTGTACATTAATATTTATGTATACACCCAAAAACAGAACACATACTATGTACGATTCTCGTGTAGACTCGCAAGGAAGGTGGAGTGCATCGACAAGGCCCACGGCTCACTCCAGCGCTGCATCGCCGACTGCCTCCAGGAGTCTCCCCTCCCCGCGGCTCCCATCGAGATCACAGGCGACGATGTGCTGTCTTTGCCCTTTGCCTGACATGGGCCTTTAAACCGTAAGCAGGGGGAATTAGGGTGTCTTTTCGGTCTTTGCCCTTTGCTTGACATGGGGTTGAAGGTTCAGGGCGAGGTTTGAGAGGAGGCTTTCTCAGCAAATCCTGGTTTTCTCATAATATCGGATTCTGAGGAATTTGATGCTCGCACAATCTTGCTTCGCATTGCATTGAAGGCATCCTCACTGCTGTGGGTTTGTTCGTTTAGTCCGAACGATCGAGCCCGTGTCAAACATGGCTTAGGCTCAGTCATGGACCTCGTGTTTCTTCCTGTATTGAACTCCTTCCGAATGAAAGACAGAGCATTCAGTCCCATGTGCGGGTTAGTTGTTATGTTTAGTGGCCCACTGCCTCCATCGCAACGTATCGTAGTGGTTCTTGCTTGAAGCAATGATCGTCATGGGACTGGAGTGGGGCAGCAACACGTGCAAGGTGTCCAAGGACCTCTCGAATGAACATTTGATATCCCGACCCCATGCACTCATGAGCAGCAGAAGCACACATAAAGCGACAAGAACCCAATTCCCCGCAGATGGCAACATCGATATAAGCTTGCGTGCCTCTCTTCTCTCGCCACATGTCCATATGAGGTATACCGCATGTATGTACATAGTATATATGCATGTATGCATGCATGTATGCTGTATGCCTGTTTGCATGCATGTCTGATGGTTTTGTGCTTGTTTGTTTTCTTTCTTGCTTGCTTGCTTGCTGGCTTGGCGTGGCCTTGCTTGGCCTGGCCTGGCCTGGCCTGGCCTGCTTGCTTGTTGATTTTTTTGTTGCTTGCTGGCTGACTGGCTGGCTTGCATGCTGGCTTGTTCGCATGGATGGATGGATGGACGGATGATGGACGGAAGGACGGACAGACGGAGCGGCCGTGTTGCAGGTGTGTTTGCGGTAATGGCAGGTCATACCAGTCCACAATTTTGCGCGGACTTAATCGGGTGTCTGTGCATGCGAAGACACACTGACACAGCCCCAAGGTTCATCCTCGTGGTGTACCGAAGCCAGGTGCCTGTGTCATAGAGTCACCGACGACTCCAGACATGAGCTTTCTTAGTGTTGGGTCCCTCATGCAGAGGTCCTTGTCAGAAATATCCTTGCATGTAAAGCAGAGTCTACATTCGGGTTCCCTCGTTTCCGGAATGCTCGCGTTTGCCAGTGCCCACGGAAGAAGAACATCATCCCCAGTTGGGCCGGTCTTTTGCTGACCTCTGATGAACAGGTGAAGTCTTTCCTTGCACACATCGCCCACGTGGAGATGTACCTGCAGGCTTCGGAAAACCGCGGCTTTTCCCAAGCCCGAGTCTGAAATCCTTGAAGCTCGGGACTCGGGGTCCTTCTCATCCCACAGCTTTAGTCCCACCCTCCCATGCCCAAACTCCAACTACAGCCCTAAGGCCTGAAATGAATCTCTAAATCCTGAACCAGCACGTACCACGACTCCACAAACTCAAACACCTCAAAAAATCCTAAAATCCTTACCTAAATTTGGCAAAATAATGGCCCAATACGCATAAACGGCCATTATTCTACGTACTTTTGGGGTCCAGGTTGTACCCCGAAGCCCTAAAACCCGAACTCCAAAAGCCCCTGCTTCCAGGGCTCCTCGAGCCGCTCCGGTGGTAGCGAGGCCGTCTGGGGCCACTAAATGGGAGTTTCCGAAAATTAGGGGGTACCTTATTTTGGGGTCCTTATAGTAAGGATCCTACTATTCAGGTTCCTGAAGGGATCTGTAAATTAGGGTTTAGGGTGTAGGGTTAAGGGATCTGTAAATAAGAAGGGGTTTTAATGGGTTCCGGCAGGATTGTAGAAGGGGTGTAAAAGGCTTCGATTAGGGTATTGTAAGAGTTCTAAAACGGTTCTAGAAGGGTGCTATAGATAGCAGGGTTCTACAAGAAGGCCCCCGGATCTCTTGGTGGTTGTAGTGACACGAGGGGATCTAATCTGCAGGCAGCGCAGCAATGTTTAGGCTGCAAACTCTCAGGGTGGCACCTACTTCAAAGGAAGGGTGATGCGGAGTCTCAGTGTTCTGCACTGAAGTTCATGTTGGAAGACCACTGCGCACCATCTCAACACTCAACCCCAGCCCCAAAGCCCCGACTTGCAACCCCCGACCCCAAGCTGCGCTGGATGAAGAACCGTAAAGCAATGACCCCCCACCTTACACCAACGACTCTCAGCTCCACGGATTTCATATGGCAGACAAAATCCACAACCCTTCGTCCGGCGGCCCAAGTCCCAAGTTTTACTTCAGGCCGCCCGGTTCGAAGAGACCGGCTATGCCGTCTCCGCCCTGCAGGCCGAAGCTTGAGACGAGTGGTTTCCATAGTAAGTGCCACGCAGGATCACCCAAGGGCCGAACAGAAGGGAACCTCAGTAGGATCTCGGTGGTCGGTGCAGGGGGCTCTTGCTGGTCTGCTCTAGCGGTTCTTGCACATCTGCTCCATGCTCGAGTTTATTCTGTGTTGATCTCAGGGGTGGTCTGCAATCACCAACCTTTCAAGCCCGAGCCCGAGCCACCCGAAGACTCCTATAGGCCCTGCACTCAACTCAAGTCTTTCGCCAGACTGCTACACTGCTACACCTTGCATTCTTCCGGCTGAAGGGTGAAGTGACCTCTTCGACTCCTGACACCCTACTATTACTATTACTATTGCTACTACGATTACTATTACTACTACTATTAGTATTACTACGACCCACAGACCCTTTAAACCCTGGATCAAATCAGGCCGGTCTTCAGTTCTTCCTCGAGGAGGGTCGGGCAGCGGCGGCGGCTGCTAAGCCCATGGCCTTCGCCCAATACCTGCCCTTTGGAAGCAACATGATTGGCAGATTATAGTATGGTAGATCATATGAGTTGTGTAAATGATCAGGATGCTACCATGTACTGTAAGGTTTCAACATCAGGGTCTGCTCTGTGCTGAAACTCTTTTCTAGACTACCTGGCCATGTCTTCCTGCCATGATATTCTTCGTCATGCAGGTCTTTGTCAGGTTGTCGCATTGCATCATTATGTTACAAAGGGGTTATGTTATCGGTTATATCATGATCCCAATCAGTTGCGCTTGATTCTATAGCTACATTGATGCCATGCTTTACTGGGCTTCCGTCTTAGTTTTGGTGTAGGGACAGGGACATGAGCCATCTATGCCCTATAGCCCAAAACGATCATGTTTAGGTTCTTTTCCCTAAACCCCTAAACCCTAAACCCTTTTTGGGTTGCGATCTGAGGCCCTCGGGTGGCCCGGCGGACCCCGGCGAAACCGGTCTCCTGGGCCTGGTTCGCCAGGCGCGGGCGCAGGCGGCGGCGCGTTAGCCACGCAAAAAAGGGGGCGCCTGTGGTTTTGGGGGATTTCTGAAGTTTCTGACAAAAAACTAAACTAGACCTGGTCTCTTACCGTAGAGTTTTGCTTGGTTCAGAGGGCTCTGCCCTTTAGACCCCTTTTAATTGATGACAACAGTGATACTCGTATTGCATACTTGCATAATATAGCACAGCATAACATAATATACTATAATTCCTGCTACACTATGTACGATTCTAGTAGATTTAGGGATTCATGATACGTTCCACGCATGCCCGAACTTTATGGGCCGTATAGGTTGATCCAAAGTAAGGAGAATCCGAAGTCTCTCATGACTCATGACCCTGCTTGCAGACTGTCGCCTCGCTAAAGTTCCGGGATGTCAGTCGTCTCCCTAAAACTCCCTCTGATAGAACTCAGACTCACACAGTGTACAGCCCCGTTTAGAATCCTCGTGAAAGCCCTTCAGCCCTTGAAGACTCTCTTCTCAACCGTGTGGAAGCATCTTCTTCCTCTTATAATGAAGCCCTGAAACGCTAAACCAATAAGGCATATCCTCCTGCGGCCTCCCGTAACCAGCGCCTTCCGGGGGGTCTCCTGGCGCGTGACGCGGCCTCGGCTTTGATCCGCTGTGATGAGGCTTCGTGGGCTTTGTAGTGGTTTGCAAGGTTTGGAAGGGTGTCAATGCAGCTAATGTAGCTATCGGCAGCTGCGAATCCGACCAAGGTTTGCGCCCACGACCTACGGCTGGGACTTCACAGATCGTGGCTTCTTCTTCAGGACCACGTTGTGAGTCCTTGTAGCGTGAGTGTCATGTCTTTTTTCTTTGCGGCTCTGCAGTTCTTACTGTACTTAGTTTGCTAAGTCTGGTCATGTTACTTAAGTTGTTGACCTGCTACAAGTACCTGCTGGGTTCATTGCCTCTTGTAGTACGTAGTCGTAGTAGTCGACACGGCAGCATTTTAGTTCTTGCTGTCTGGCAGCATATTTTACCGTTCTGCTTGTCAGTGCTGCTTGTTGCCTTGCTTCTTGCAGGTGCTATCTTGGGCAGAAGTCTTGCTATTCACTTTGGGCCGAGATGTGGGCTGGATGATGACACAAGCCTCCGACCTAATATGATGAACGAGGTGGTGCGTCTTGGCTCAGATATCCTTTGTCAGCGGGCGGAAGGTAGCCCCACGAATGCACACAAGTCCACCTCAAGAGACGAAGGGCGGAGGCGCCAGAGGAAGAGCTGAGGCACTTCAAGGGGTAAACACAGAATGGCTTTCATGCCATGACGGGGAAACGAAGATATACAAGAGCTGTCAGCCATGAGCCCAAACATCTGCCACGAAGGTTTGACGTGGGCTTGAACCTCGGTGCTAGCTTAGCAAGTTACTCTAGCAAGTTGCTTCAAGAAGCACGGTCTCTGGTGCCAGGCAGTCCGAAGTGCCCGGTGCCACAGCTGACCTTCCCGCGGCTTGCCTAAGTTGAAAGATGTGCGGTGTGGGGTGCCAGCATGCGTTGCATTGATTCGTTCTGGCGACCAAATTTGAGACCGGCGTCAGCAGACACATGACGGTGTGCGACAATGCCATGTCAGAAACTGCAACGGTTCAACCGTGCCAGGTGATTCGAGCTCCTGCAGCACCCCGCATTCCGCCCCTCAACTCTCTGATTTTCTATGGTGGCTCTGGCTGTTTTGGTGGACTTGGCGAAGAGTGTTGCAAGAGCGGAGTGCTTGAGACTTAAGCCACAACCCTCTACGCACAATCCCCAAACCCTAAATTGTCTGGACACTGAAGCGATGGGGCCTGCAACCGGTGCCAATGCCGGCACGCTGCAGCAAAATTCGTCGTCTGGCATAACCTATCAAGACCAATCAGTGTAAAATCAGCCACTAGAGTAGGTGACGTGCTGTACGGCAGGGGCCGACGAGAATCCAACACCCGGGTGGGTGGTCAATGAAACCTATGGCTTCCGCCGCATGTCAGCATATATGGGAGCTGCCATTGCTGCCCGCTCACGTTGTTGTCAGGTTTTTTTCAGCTTTGCCGCTTGGTTGAGATGCCATCCTAGGCCAGAGTAGACTCAGGAGGCCCTACACCGCTTTGTTGTTTTGAACCTGGGATACTCTTGGGATTATCCGCAAGCCGACAGCTTGAGAAGGGCAGCAGGTGTCACAAGTGGTGCAGATAGTTCCAAGTGTACGATACCCTACGCTGATAACAGAGATTTGGGAGAAGGGCAGCACTGTCGCGACTGAATCGTCTGTCCTCCCTGGTCTACTCCAGCAGACATCCGATTGGGGAGGCTCAGCTGAGAGAGTGGCCGAGGTGCAGGCCTTCAGGTTCCTACGCAAACACCCCGGCATGCAGTCAACGAGTGGGTTGGCCGCTCAGCGTTTCGACAGCTCCTGGCAGTTACTGTATCATGTTTGTATCACAAATTCCCGCATGAATCGTACTTACACTGCCGTTGCCAAGCTTCGTGGCCAAAACGCAGTGCATCTAAGTGGAGCGAGTAGTTTCGGCCTCAAGAGTTTCTGTCGAACATATGCGATTGTGTTGTTACACGTATGAGTAAGATGCATGTTGGCGTTTCCAAGAGCAGGTATATGCACAGCCTGGAAACAATGTGCACTCTGAGGTCTCAATAGACAGCGTCTGCATAAGCAAACAGACACATGTCTATACATCTACATGCATGTATACATGTATGAAGGTAAGCAGGCAGGAGGCAGGGAGGTAGGTTGTAGTCGGTAGGTAGGCAGAAGGCGAGCAGGTAGGAAGGTAGGTAGGTAAAGTGGGCAGGTGGATAGGTGGGTAGGTGCCGAGGAACTAAGTATTCGGCCCCGTGTGCATGCAAGTAGGCATGGATGGACGAACGGACGGATGGATGGATGTGTTTACGCATTTACCCTTGCATGTCCGCACGCAAGGACGCATGCGCCCAGGCATGCATGCATACATGGATGCCCCCAGTGCGCACATGCACCCAGGCCGGGTGTACGTGTACGTACAAGCATGCATGTAGGTGCATGTGCATGTACGTGTGGATGCATGCATGCATGCACGCATGCATGCAGGTAGGCACGTGCGGGTTTGTTTGTCCGTCTGCCGGTCTGTCTGTACATATTTACGTTTGTTTGCTCGCTGGTCTGCATGTCTGCGAGCTTGTGTGTTCAGACTCAGACCCTGTTGCCAGATCGTGGAGTGGGGCTTCGACCGGAGTGATCTTTCCGAGCGGCTTGCAGCTGCCACTGCCCCTGCCGAGGAGGCTCGGACTGACAGCACACAGAAGTCGGTCGAATGGACACTGAGTAATCCGAGCTCTAAGAACTGCAACAGGATCAGGACTTCCGCCGGCGAAGACTCCAGCGAACTTCTGCTGCCTCCTGCGTGCCACCTTGATACCCGGTGTAGTAGACAGATGTTGGAACCCCCCAGACCTGGGCAACACTAGCAGTAACTGTCACTACCAGGCAGCGGCGATGCTTTTGTCGTAACAGAAACAGTCGCGCAGTATCGGCACAGTATATCGAACAACACGATAAATGATGACAGAGTTTGGTTCAGCTCTTTGAGCTGCAGGACAAAGAATCACACGGTTGAAGGGCTTACCTTTGGTTAGTAGGGAATGGAAGAATGGTAGTAATAGTAGTTATACTTGTACCCCATTCCTCCATTCCCTACTAACCAAAGGTAATTAAGAGGGTTCGTGCCAGGTGCGCGCGGTGCACAGCTTCCGTGTCTGGAGCCTCGGGGGCAGCATTCAAGGCCCGGACCTGAAGGACAAACTTGGTGGATTTTTTTGGGTTTCGGGCTTAGGGATTTAGGGTTTAGGGCAGGGCGTTGGTTTCAGATACGGGATTTGGGGTTTTGGCCTGCAGGTTCAGTGTAGGATGGTCAGGATCAGAGTTGAGGTTCAGGTGTGGCAATGGTGAGGCTGTGCGTGCAGTCTTGGCAAGAACTTCGAAGTCTCAAGACGGTCGTCTTCGAGCGTCCGAGTTTCTGCTGTTCTCATTAGATACATCTAGAATGATAGAAGCGTGGGATCTGACATGGTTTGGTTTAGGGTTTAGGGTTATGATCTCACATCCCGTGATGCCCAGGCCAGAGTGGAGAGCTCTTGGTGGAGTTCGGATTGGTCTCGGAGGCTGTTGGGAGCGGTCTTCTGAGGGACAAGGGAGAGAAGCTACGTACAGGTGACAAAAATTAAGTTTATATATATATATATATGTACTATTATTGTTTTGCTATGATTATTAGTATGTATGTATGTGTATGTATATATATATATATATATATATATACATACACGTACACATACACATTGATTTTGGGATTGCAATCCCAACTACTTGACTGAAACCATGTTTCACTCCATGCATTCCGCAACAGCTGCGTTTAGTTCGTCGGCCTCTGTACGGAAGGTGCCAAGTGTACGTGGAGCTTTGCAGTTACGCACTCCTCAAGGCACCAGCCGTTTGTGCGCGGTTCGAGTCTGCATGCAGTTTGTCCTTGTGTTCAGGTTGCTGTCAATCTTGGTCGCGGTGGTGCTGCTAGTCATCGCTAGTTGTAGAGATTGGAAGTAGTAGTTGTCGTTGTCGTTTATTCTTCTCGTCGCTGTCATTCTGTTGATTGTTGCTCTTGTTGCACTTGTAGCACTTGCAGTGCTTCTAGTGATTCTAGTGCTTATAATACTTGTAGTGCTTGTAGTACTTGCGGTACTACAAGAGCAGGAGCACAAGTCACAGTGGGAGTAAGAGGAGGAGAGAAGAGGAGCGCAGGAGGAAGGAGTCACACGCACAAGCGCAGCAAAGTCCTTGGTTCCCAGTTCCCGACTACATTTGGAAGGAGTTACGCTTGTAGGAGCAGGAGTGGTCGGACGCGTGGTGGCAGTAGTTGTGGTCGCAGCGGTCATTGCCGAGTGGTAGTAGCAGCAGCAGTCAGCAGGCAGTTCTCGTTGTGAACATTCTCTACGGCTGTCCGATTTGGAAGGGTTTGAAGCTTTGCTTGCAGCTGCCAGGCTTCGTTTTCGAATCGATCTGCGTGCCTTTCCCGCCTTCTGGAAGTTTCGATCCCTTTCTCCCCCTCCCCGCCGGGGACTTGGCTAGCGGCTAGCTCCTCCCTCAAGCTCTACTACCATGCCTTTGTTGCTGCAAAACAGGTGCACAGGTTCGACCAGGTGCGAGAGAGTTCTCCCGACGTTGCTGACCAGTAGTCTCATGCAAAAAAAGGCTGTTCATCGCAACTTCTGCCCGAGAGACTCCACCCAGGTCCGCGTTGAATGTACGGCAGCGACAGCAGGCAGGTCTCAGCTGTTTCGGGATCGGGGTTCGGGTCTTCAGTAGCTGTAGTGACGTCGGCAAATCCCGGAAACTAAGCACGAGTTGCTTCCCGTAGCAAAAGAGCCGGGAAGGCACCGCCGACCAAGAGCCCCTGCTCACCATCCGGCCGATGGATGGAAGCCTTCCGCCTCTCGATCGCATCAAGCGAAGCGCGCTCTGGGTCCGAACCGAGCAGCCCTTGTCAAGTAACAGCCTCCATGGACATGTCTCGCTGCAGAAGCAGCTCAGGCTGCTAGGATCCACCCCACTCGAAGCAGTGGAGAGTCCATCCTTACATGGCAGAGGGGTAAAGTGTAGTTAGTGTAATTGTTGGATAGCGTCGGCACACAACACTACCTCGCGCAGGGCTTTGGGGGAAAGGGGATGGCGGCCCTCTTTTTCACCCGATGGAGTCTCATCGCTTGCACACTCGCGGTACCAGCGGTGCCGGGCGATCCTTCAGGAGACGCGTGCAGGAGCTCTACATGTGAGGCTGCTGTGTCTTTGTTGCATGCTTCCGTCTAGTCTCGAGTCTAAAGTCACTACAGTCACCTGACCAAGTGGCCTGCAGACTTCAGGGCGGTCCAATCCTGCAAGACAAGTTTGCTGATGAGGCAAACGGTGAGTCTAACGTAAACGAAACAAGAAGCCAACCTGCAAGCAAGAAGCACAGAAATCCGTACCCCGTCGTGGCCCCTATTATAGTTATTATAGTATATTGGGCCCAAAACCCTAAGCTCGTGACAGGGTTTGACGGAAGATGCTGGCATAGAGATGCTCCAGTTTTCGGCCGCACGAGCAGACCGCATTGCGGCAGAGGTGCCCGCCATGCAACCCAGCTTACCGAAGGACGCGGTTTGTGATGTGGTACTTTCGGGGGTTTCGAAGTCCAACCATGCAAAGTATCAATATATATATATATATATATATATCGTAACCGCCATTGCAAGAGTCAATTGCACCCAGAGGAGTATGGGCCATGTGATAGTACATGGCTGCCGCCCACCGGTGGCGACCTGGCTTATATGGCAGGCCTCAAGTCGGTGACCTGCAAACAGACTGCCAACTTCGCCTGTATTAACTGGGACAGGGTGGTTGCCTTTTGGCTTCCCGTTGGTGAGAATACGCGTGGCTGGCCAAGTCTCGTGTTCCTTGTGGCGGCACTCCTCCTCGGTGGCAGGTGTGCTCAGACTACAGAAGACGCGAAGCTTGAAGAGAGTCAGAGTTCGCTTTGTCAAGTGAACTTTTGGTGCAGAGACCTCCCCTCCCATCGATCGATCTACTTGGCCATGGCTGGCGCCATGCTTTGGCTGGGGGCAATGCTGGACCACCCGACCTTCGACACGGTAGAGCAGCCGAGCATTCGGCCGTATGCCATTCCATGGCTAGCCGTCTTCACTCCAGCAGCTCTTTGCATCTTGGTCATGGGTGCTTCAAGCCCGCAAACGAGACAAAAGTCAGTCTGGCACCTGGCAGCCGTTGTTCTCCTATTGCCTGCTATGCTCGCCTTCATCTTTCGTGAGCGGGAGCACACCATGGGATGGAACCACGGACACCGCTTTTTAATAGTTTCCTGGATCTTCGTGGGTATCTTCCTTGGGCTCCTGGCCTTGTCATTTGCGCCGGAGCCCTGCGTTTCTTCCTGGCTCCGCAAGTTTGCAATGCTTGTCTGCTGCGTGTCCTACATGAACGGAGGCATCTCAAAGGTCCTCAACAACCGCCCCTTTCTGGGTTGGCTGGATGGGAAAGTTCTGCAGAAATCCACGTTTTGTGCCTCCATGGTGCACAACATCTACAAGGGTGTGGGCTACCCCTGGCTTTCCAGGCAGGTAGCCCTACATCTTCCCTTGTCGCAGCTCCTCTGCGCGACTCGGCACGAAGAATTGATCCTAAAGCCGCAGCTACCCCAACATCCAGAAAACTGAAATCCCAAAAGGGCCCAAGAGCATGACGTCCCGAATGACTAGGTCTTCATTTTGCTGTTTGAGCTGCCGCTCTCCTTCTCGGCGCTTGTAGGGCCAGGCTGCTTTGGCAAACTCGGGCCAGTGCGGATTCTTTGGTGCCCTGCATTCAGCTTCGAGTTGGGTTTCAGGACTTGGGAGTTCAGGGGTTTTAAAAATATATAATGGGGAACCCCCCCCCAAAAAAATAGCACATAATAGGTAACTCCCGAAATAGTACATACAGGTAATTATGAAGGCAGCTATAGTAGACATGATGATGCTCCCCAAAGTAGTCTGTGTCTTAGACATCTTAGACTTTTCAGGCACATTCACATGGGAGCCGGCCCCGGTTCTGGTTCTCCTCTTCTGATCGAAAGGAGTATCCCCATGGTCCTGATTGTCGTTCTTCTTATGATTGCCATCGCACTTCCTAGATAGATGTTGTTGCAAACTTGGCCGTTACTCAGCTTTCTATGACAGTGAGTTGCTAATTGCTAGCATCGAGACCTGCTTGGCCATTTTGAGAAGTCCTTCCTTGCTTTTTGCCGTGCTTATATCAGTCTGAAAAAGCCCATGATGCGTTTAAGAAGGGGCTCGCCCCTTCCAGTGGGCAGCTGAGCCGCTAGACTTGGGAGGCCTTCGGGTCCTCGGATCTTACCTAATAGTTGTAATATCCAACATCATAATAATAATAGTAATAACAATAATAACAATAAGAATAATAGACCACCATTATTCTCATGATAATACCTGATGGTAAAAGCATGAGTAACAACGAGGTGCCTGGTCGCTTGCTCATTCCACTTCGGCGTGAACTTGCTGTGGGGGAGCCTCGCAGCCAGCATGTACAACTACGAGATGTGGGTGATCTTGGTGCTCCGTGGCTGATTTTGAGAGAGTATCTCCTTATGGATCTTTATGGGTTCCGGCCTCCCTGGACAAGTCACACCATGGCTGAAGCACGACGCATGTCACGGGGTCACTGATGCATCGCCACGGTTAGCGTGGGAGTGCCCCGTGCAAGCCCAGTAAGACCAAAAAGGCTCGTCGCAGACGTGTTCGGCAAGTGCTTCTGCTGGTCTTCGAAAGCCAAGCCGTCGGAGGTCAAGGCCATTCTTCCAGCTACTCCTGCAGCCTCGAAGGAGGGCCATGCCATCGGGTCAACTTCTGGTGTCGGGTTTCAGGATATGATGCTCGGGGCTTAGACTAGACCTGCAGGACACTTTGACGGCGCTGTCGCTGCTCTGCTCATTCACACTCTTCGCTTGGATGACCGTGGCTTTCATCCGCCACTTCGATGACCCCAAGTGGCCCATCACTTCGGTGCCCATGTTCCTGGGTTCTGCAATCCTATAAGTACTTTCTCTGACCAAGGCGTGATATGGGTAAAGCCGTAGAATCATAGAGCACGGTATCGTCGACCGGCAGCGCAGGTACTCAATGCTCTGTGGCAACATGCAGTGTGACGAGAGCTTCCGCGCCAGCACCTACAACCTGCCGTGGTGGTGCGCAGTTGCATGTAGTCTGGCAGGCACATCCATAGTTTTTGTAAGGCCGGCAAGAGCGGCTGAGCCGAAACTCTCAGCCGTTCCCTAGAAAAATACATGAACTAGTGACCAGACGAGAAAACTTATATTATAGCTCTTTTCGGATGTGATCGAATTTTGAAAACCCCAGCTGCAACCGCTGTGGTGGCAGAGCGAGGCCCTTGTCTCCCGTCAGCTCGCAAGATTTGCGCAAGAGGAATGCGAGCTTCGAAAATGCGGGACCTTAACCCAGCGCATAGTAACAGCGCTGATGATTCTCAATGGTGATGCTAATCATCTTACTAAGCGAGTAACAAGAGTAGTAATCAGACTCATAATAATATTATAAAGAATAATCATAACAACAATAATAATGGTAGTAATAGTAATAGTAATAGTAATAGTAATAGTAATAGTAATAGTAATAGTAATAGGAATAGGAATAGGAATAGGAATAGGAATAGGAATAGGAATAGGAATAGGAATAGGAATAGGAATAGTAATAGTAATAGTAATAGTAATAGTAATAGTAATAGTAATAGTAATAGTAGTAGTAGTAGTAGTAGTAGTAGCAGTAGCAGTAGTAGTAGTAGTAGTAATAGTAGTAGTAATAGTAATAGTAATAGTAATAGTAATAGTAATAGTAATAGTAATAGTAATAGTAATAATAATAATCATAATCATAATGCGAATGGAACCCGAAGGCCTGGTCTGTTGCTGTTGCTCCAGTTGAGAGCACGCGGGCCCTTGGTCTGCAGCCTAGCGACAGTGCTTCATGACACTTTTATACCACTTGTTGTCGTAAGGGTATAGTAATAAAGGGTAATGATTGTTCTACGAAGACTGATGATAATAGTCTGTCTGTTTGACTCCTTGCCAAGCGTCTGCTGACGCTGTAACTGAAGCTCGAAGCTTCAAAGGGTTCTTATGTAGGAGCTTCAGAAAGCTCCAAGAAGGACAGAGATGCCAGGGGGGCTGCAAGATGACCTTGGGAGCCTATTGCAGGCCTCTAGGTATCGCTCTCCTCTGTTGGGGAGTTGTGCCTTTTTGGGGCTTCAGAGCTCTTGGTGCGTAGGTAAGAAGCTTAGTCTTTGCATTGCTTCGGGGACCCTAGCCCAGACCTGATACGAGCGCATGAAAACCGCATGATAGCAGGCCTGTAATGGGAATCATCAGAAGCTATCCCCCCAAATCATAGCCTTAGCGCCAGTATCTTGTTGGGTCTCCATGGGTATCTTGCCTCCCTTGTAGCCAAGGCCTGGACGCTGGTGCTTTCTGCTGACCTGCTTCTTGCCTTCTCAGGCGGATCCGATAGAGGAGTGGCATGGATGCCCGAAGTAGCAGGGTTGTACGCCTTTGTGCTCGTCAAGCTGTTTCGTACATACATAGCGGAATTATGAGGAAGAAAGTTATACATAAATACATAAGACCGACGTGTGTATATGTATATCATTCTAGTCCTAGTGTTGATTGATACTGTAGCAGTGACTATACGTGCAACGACTACGATTGTGCTTCCAACTCCCAACACTACGCTCACTACGCCCTTCGGAGTGCGCTTTCGGTGATGCACTTCCACCGAGGCCCCTGAAGATCTTAATTTAATTGCTGGGTCTGCAGGTGACAGCTGCCGCCGCACCCTGAGAACAGATTGTCGATCGTGGTGGCACATCTCAGTTTGGATGGTAGGACAAAAGTTCAGGGCCAAGATTCATGGGCCAAGGGTGGACAGACAAGAAGTGTCCCTTCCAATCGAAACTTGGAGCCTGCCGTTTGCCTTCCGGACTTGGTCATTACGATTCTTGATGGACAAAGCTTGGTCACGCATGTCGGAGACGCAGACCCCAATGAAGCGGCGACAGATTCACTTCGGCATCAGGGCATCAAGGAATGCCCCAGAATTTCGCCGATGTTGTAACATAGGCCCATGTGTGGCCAAGGATGATGTATAGTGCTACTCCAACACTACCTTGGCAACATTTGTATAGTCTTACCACCACAATATTTCCGTAATCTTATAGTACTACTATAGCATTACCATAGCAATATGTCGTCGATAACAAACCAGCATATTACCAAAATCGTATGCCACTACCATAACATCTCGGCCGTTTGACTATACTGCTACTATAACATTGCCAAGGATGCGAGCCCAGTCTTCATCTTGCGAACCTTTGCATCCTTCGGCGTGGAGGCCCTCTGAGCTGCCAGCAGGGTTCGGTTTGTCGGTTCGGTATTACTCCAAAATGACCATACAGTAAGATCGCTATACTACTACTACTACTACTACTACTACTGCTGCTACTACTGCCACCACCGCCAGCTGCTGCTGCTACTACCAAGTAGCGGCAGTAACAATGCTAGTAATAGTGCTACCAGTGTTATTGCAAGGGTTGCTCTCTTCAGCGCTGGCTTTGTGGTAGGGGGCGAGCACGAACTCACCCTTATTCCGCTTAGTTC
This sequence comes from Symbiodinium sp. CCMP2592, assembly GCA_905221615.1. NCBI lineage: Eukaryota > Dinophyceae > Suessiales > Symbiodiniaceae > Symbiodinium > Symbiodinium sp. CCMP2592. The sequence goes on along the minus strand of CAJNDT010005908.1, from coordinate 222,062 downwards.
TTGGAGGGCAGATGTGTGTACGGCGCACAACATAGAGGTAGTGATGCACCAGGACAATCCGACCCTGCACCCGAACCCCTATCCTTAATTTCCACAGGACTATAGAGTCGCAACGCGGTGTTGACGCCCGAATAGAGCACTGGTTAGAGCCTTGTAAGAATACTCTGAAACCCTTTGCACCATACAGAACCCTTATAGCCTTGCAGAACCCCCGTTTTCGATCCTGTCAAAACCTTAGAAAGCCGCAAGAAGGCCATCGATCAGTTGGCGGATGTCGGGGCTTCCACGGCTGGCTTTCGGACTGGACAGCGCATGCCCTTCGCCCGGGACCGAGCTCCGTGTTTAGGGTTCATGGTTTAGGGCTCTATAGGGTTAGAGTTGTCTATAGAAGCCTGAGTAATCAGCATTAATCCTATTTTGAGGGCGTTCCTTATTATCATGTATCCCAAAGCCCTATTCCACTCAAGAAGGCCCCTGTATTAGAGGTCAGGGTTTAGTGGTTGGGGTTTTATAAGTACTCAGGGTTTCGAAGATCAGGGTCTGGGATATCATCGCTTATGGGCTTCACTTTCACTGGGTGTAAAGACTGAGCCATAACAGCCGCAAGCCTTAAAAACCTAGAATCCCAAACCCAAGCCTAAGCCTTGCAAATATGAATTCATTCTTGGACCTTCCCAAACCCCTATCCCAAAGCCACCGAGGATTTTTTCACTATAGATCTTCAACTTGTCTTCAACCATGCGACTGCGAAGCGCAAAGCCCCATGTCGGGTGAAATGCTTCGTTGGTTTAGGGAGCATCCTGCTAGTGACGCTTTAAGCAGTTTAGGATCTTGTAACGCTTGCAGACTGGGTTTCGGTAGTTTACGGTTGGGACGATTGAGCCAAAGTTCTGCCATCGCCTCTGATTGCAGTTTGGCGATTTAACGCTACTGCTGGCAAAGTATGGTTCGAGCTAGAGTAAACCCAAACCTGCACAATTGTCTTCACTCTCGCTGTGCAGATACAGAAACATACATACATACAGAAGCACGCACACACACACACACGCATACATACGTACGTGCGTACATACACACACACACAATACATACATCACATATCATGTACACATACCCGCACACACACATACACACAAATACACACACACACACATACGTACGTACGCCTCCATACATATTGGACCAACCCGCTTCCAGCTCAGCAGACTTCCATTTCGGGCCCGCACATGTTCTCGTCCTGTTCCTGCGGAATGCAGGTCGGCATCGTGGCCGATGTCGACTACCGACTCTCCGGCAGCGACCTCACTTGAGTCCTAAAGCTCCGCACCGCTGCAATGTGACAGTCGACCAGAAACATCATATGGCGTTTCGAACGTTTGACTGCGCATGGTTGAGTCCCAGTGCCAGCCGACTATCACGCAGTACTCTTCTTCCAGTCTGACGCCAGCATTGTACCCGCAAGCCGTCTGTGTCGAAGTTGCTGACGGTGTCACGTCACAACTGCCCATTGGCAGATTGGAATTTGGAGACCCCTCACGCTGGATGCAGAAGCTTCTACTGCACAGTTCCCTATATCCTAAACTCGACAGCCCAAACCTTGGAAAAGGCCGTGACGACCATCCTGGTCGGGCGTCCACGTTAATCTTCGGCTTTGAGCTACGGACAGCGCCACTGGGTTGGCAAGCCGTCCTGAAGAGATCGGTGACTGGGAGATGGTCGTATCCTTATCTTCGGTATAAGTGGTAGGATTATCGCAATATCATAGCAATAGTATTCGACTCATCGCATAAGTAGTAATCACGCTTATAATTAAGATAATGATAACACATATGACATGATGTACCCCATTGACCCGTTGTGAGTTCTGAGGCCAGGGATTCAAATCCATTCTGCAGACTTCTACATTGCCAAGGGTTTTAGGAAGACGTAGTGAACTTGGGATCCTGTGGTTTCCACCTGCTCAGGCCCAACGTTATCGGAAACGTGCACCTGGAGGCATGGCAGTATGCGTGCTGCTGGATTTCTTCTCACTTCGTCTGTGACCCATAGCTGTTACTAGTGCTGCTGCTGCGACTGCGTCCGGTGCTACTACTCGCATTGATTACCTGCAGGTACCAGCTGTGCTCATCAAGCTACTATGGCAAGCGTGCGAGTAGCAGCAAATTCCCTCACCATGCAGCCTGCGTTGTTAAATGATGTCGAGCACTTCTTTTTAATATTTTCTCAGGTGCGAGTCTCTGTCATCATAGGAGCGGGTTGCATGTCCAGTCTCGGGCATGCAGGTTGTAGCACCTCTTGGCTATCTCTTCAACGATGACTGTGTCGCGGAGATCAGCCCGAAGCTCGCTTGCTTTTGCTACGTTGAGTTCCAACTCCAGAACATTGGGAGAGATCTTTGACTCAGATGCTGCTGGTGCTAAGTCTGGGGATTTAGATTATCATGCTACAGATCAGTCAGAGCCCTCTCAGGTGATCAGATCTTCGGTACCGGACAAGGCTTTCCATCCCCCTACCGGCCGTCGGGAATCCCGGGTACTGGCAAGATCGCAAGACAAAGCTTCACCCACAGTAGCTCTGCTGCGTTTGCAAGACTGAAAGCCCGATGTTGCACAGGGGGCGAGACCTCGAGCCCCTGCGACACTAACAACATCTTGGATCCCAGTGAGAAAGAGACAAATCGAACGATCGCCTAGGTTTGAGCCGGGAGTCCTGCTGGTCGGCTGTGCCGGCCACCGCAACATCGCGCAGCTGGAGGCACCGGCTCTGTGGTGGCAAAGTTTCAACGACCCAGAAGAAAATTCCAGCACGACGAGACGGTCAAAAACGAGTAATATGACTGTTCGATAATTGATCTAGATATTTTTACGGTTTTCAGAAGGCTTGTTTCAAGCATTGCATAAATCCTTTGAGCTGAGTGCACCTGCCATGGCATTTTTCTCGAAGCCCTTGCCTACTCAACCCTTGGAACATTTGAAGCTTTGCTTGTTTGAGCGCTGGACGCGCCCTTTGTCCATGTTGCTCTGGACCGGGAAGCTGCGAGCAGTTCAGGCCACTGTGGAGAGCTCTTTGCTTCCCAGCCATATGTCTCAAGGTGACGCCCGGGCTGCTTCCTGGCAATCGCTATGCGTGGGCCTTGAGTGTACACGGGCAATCGCTATGCGTGGGCCTTGAGTGTACACAGTTACATCTTTGTGTGATAGCATTTTACACGATCTACCGACTACAGAGGGACCAACAGTGTTGAAACCTGCTGTCGTCATGCCTGGGCGCCGCTCGGGGTTTCGAGGCCTTCGCCCTGCGCGTCGACGAGCAGCCGGCAGCCACGCCTGCCCCGTGGCTGCAGTGATCCGTGAGGAGAATCTGCTAGCGAGGGCCTGTAGCTGCTAGTAATTATGCCTCGCTGGCTGACGTTATCATAATTAGTCGTTTCCAACCCAATTGGTTTGCATGTCACGCAATAGCTGAAAAGCCGGACTTGCCTGACCCGACAGATGCACTCAACAATCTTGCATGTATGTCTGCCTGCCAGTGTATGGTATGGTATGTATGTATGTATGCATGTATGCGGACGGGGGGAGGCAGAGAGGTAGGTACTAGTAGCTAGGTATGTAGGTTAATTCCTTGATTTGTTTCTTGTGAGGCAGTTGCATGTTATGTTTATACCGACCTGCACGAACAGATGTTTGCACACTTGTTTATATGTATGTACTTACACATGAACTTGTCTAGATCTGTATGCAGAGAAAACAAAGCTGTTGCACGTCATTGCAACTTGTCGCAGCGCCTCCCATTACCGCTTTTGTCCGAAGCCACGCACGTGGATCCAGCCCAGGTGCAGAACACGTGGTTCCTCAATGTGGCCGACCAGGCCTCTTTTTTTTGCTCTGGGTGGTCGACTGTTCCTGGTTGCGGCTCTCGCGAAGCCATACAGTACTGCATGGCTGGGCATGTTACGTACTTACAGGGAAGGATGCATGAAATGCACATGTACGAAAAGTCACAATGTGCGCATCTGCGCATATGTAGCATACTCTTGCAAGTATGCGTACATAAAAACCTACAGACATACAGACACCTACCTACCTAGCTACCTACATACGTACATACATACACACATACATATGTACATACCCACATGTGAAGATACGTGTATGTGCTACACATAGGTATATGTAGATACACGTGCATATCTCTGCATGTGTATGTCTACATCTCTGTCTGTCTCATCTAATCTGATGCAATCTATATCTTTTCCGCTCCATCCCTTGATATTCAGTTCTGTTCTGTTCCGCTCTAGCAGTGTTTGTGTACGCGTGTGTGTGTTATGTCTCCGTGTGTGCGCGTTTGTTTGTTATATTATATATTCTTGTTCAAGGGTTCTCATTCCCGCATTCGCTTCAGTCGGAGTGGCGCATGTTAAGACTAAAGATAGTGGGATGTGTCTCGAAGTTAAAGTGAGGCTGTGCCAGATTGCCCCGTGCTGCGTTTCCTGGAGCCCAGATGAATACTGATACGAAGGCGTTTCAATGTGACATGGAGAATGCACGGACGGTGTCCTGAATCGCACACCCGCACCCACGAGCTCTCTCAGCAGGCATCTGAGGCCATTGATGGCTATCCTCTGTGGGCCTTCACCGACTTAGCCCGAATCCTGGGCGTTTCGTTGCCCGGATTGCTGGAAGCTTCGAGGGCCTTAACAGCCTGTGCAGCCTGCATGCCAAGCTGCTTTTCATGGGCACATGGTCGTTGCACTTTGTGCTCAGGCCAAGCGCCCCTGCTGGGAAGCAGCTGTGAGTACAAGAAATCGCCAGTAGCATTCGCTCCAAGGCTTTGGGCCTTCTCTTGGAGACAGTCATGGCCCATTCGACGACCATTGAGAATGAGGCCGCAACTTTGCACGAAGTCGTCGAAAGCTTTGTTCAAGACATGGCGCATATATCTCTCTCATTTTTCGGGTGGTGCGTGCCTGCAGGTAACGATCCTTTTCCGGCCGACCAACACGATGATGAGTCAGGCATGGAATGCAAGTGCCATTCCCCTGCTGACAGCAGAGGAGACCAAACGGCCTTAAGCCCTAAACCGCTCCTTGGCAGAAGTAGGAGTCAAACTACAGCCGCAAACAAATCGCAGGCCTACCAAAAAAGCACTACAACTTGCACCCCTAAAGTCTCCCACGTGGGAGAATCTCGAAGTCCCTGGAGGGGGCGCTGCAAGTGACAGCCCCAGAGGGCTTCCGCATCCGCAGAAGCTGCACTGCCTCCGCCTGTGCCTCAGAGCTACTCTGTTGTTTTATGCTTATGGTCGTTCTTCTTACCAGTGTGTTTGTTAATTCAGTGGTGTAGAAGCAAAGGAACCCATAAACACATAATCTAGAGTTAAACTAGTACACACACACACATCTATATATATGTGTATATTTACATACGTATATATATATAATATGTGTGTGCATATGTATGGATGTACATATGTACATATTTGAATGTTTGCGTGTATGCATACATATGTGTATATACGCATGTGTAAATGTATTTTAACTAATACGTATATATATATATATATATATATATATATATATATATATATACATATACGTATACCATGTACGTACACGCACACCTGTAATTATACCGCGTGGTGTGTCACCCATCACGGTATGGATTGAACAGTGGTTCGCTAGGTCCTAAGGATCGAGGTTTCAAAGTACCAGACACGTTGACATGATACTCTACGCTCCGTTTGAGCTACTTGTCTAAAGACATGATGACCTGCTTGAAACATTGTCTGAGTAGCATACTAGCACCATCCTTGTGAATGTAGTCTTATGGAGAGTTTTGCGATGGTTGATGGGACTCTGGCCATGCTACATGCTTTCGTGGTGACATGAGGACTTTGCAACTTGTCTCCTGCTCAAGCCCTGTACCGTCACCTACAATGCTCGAAAAGCAGCTTTGCTGGCAAGCACTCTAGATGATTTATCGTCTCATCAATGTTTGGAACTTGGAACGAGGATGAACTGCCCACACAGAGACACATCGATATGAGCCCACAAGAGGAACAAGCAATTTGCTGGTGTCGTAGGTTCAGCAGCTGGCATCCGGCAGCGGCCTGGCGCAGACGCCTGCAGATGTGGAGCTGTGGGGTCACCTAAACGAGAGTGAAGAAGCAGGTTCCCATTATCGGGTGGTCACGGCAAGCATTTCGATAAAGTTGCCTGGTGGTGTTCGCAGTCACGGGCGACTAACATAGGAGCCTCAAAATTGGTGACTCCTCAACCCCTAGGCGCTCTCAGCAAGGAGGGTGGGCCAAGAACGTGTCATTGGCATCAGTCTATGGACGAGCAGTATTTTGCCGCTGTGACCCTCGATGACGTCACTACTATCGTCAGTGCAATTTTGAGAATCAATTGTAGAGATACGTACATCGGCAATATGTATACGTAGATGTAGATGTACAATGTAGATTATGCTTCAAGTCTAAGATTTCTCAGACAACAACTTGGCCTAGAAGCTCTAGCGTCCAGGCAAAAATGGTTTCCCCGTTGTCCTTTGCAAGGCCTGGGGTGGTTTGCGAAGGCGAGCGCCCTGCGACGAATCGCTTCGAGGCCGCGACATCGGAACTTGGGCTCTCTGATGTCCCCTGGTTTCAGTATAGGGTGCAGGGTTTTATGATCAGGCATGGTACTCGGGCTCTGGCAGTAGTATGTACGTCCGGCGTCCGGGACTAAAGGCAGCCGCTTTTGACTCTCAGTTTTGGTGTTAAGAGCTTTCTGTGTTCCGGTCCTTCCGGGGATTTCCGCCAGTCTGAGGCGTTCAGCCGAGGACCAACGTGGCTTTTTGGGTGCTATGCGCTGATTTGGAATTCTTCGACGGTGGCTTTGATGGAGTTTCGATTTACGTGGCACAGCCACCAGTATGCATTGGTGTTCCTTGTTATACTGTTATACTTACTTGCCCCTCTCATCTCTTCTTGTTCTCAAGCCTTCTTTTGCTCTGAGACTGTCGGGCCCGAGAGACAGGCGGCCTTCACCAAAGCCACGTCTAAGTTCTTGCAGCCCCTTTGCGCCCCAGCCCTACATAGTAAGCAGCCAAAGCTCCAAATTCGACGCGAGCGGAGCAGGTGAAGTTCGTCTCTCAGCTCTCCCTCCTGGCCGGAGGCCAGACACCTTCAAGCAGCAAGAAGCTTCAAGGGAGGTACCCCCTGTTGATAATGTCGGTATTGTTTATTTCATGGGATTTCCCGTGGTTGATTATCAGGGCCGTAGCAATTGCTCGTCGTGTTCGCGCTTCGCTTCCTGGCACTGTCGATGTCAGGAGAACCGGCGCAATGGCATCATCTCTCTCTCTCTCTCTCTCTGTGTACAGGTAGGTAGATGGATAGAGAGACAGGCGTATCGAAAAATGTAGAGCAGACTCCGACGACATCCGAGACGGTTACTGCCAGGTGTGCGGTATCGCCTCAAGGTCTCTGTGTCTGGGGCCCAGTTTCTGCAGGAAGCATGTCAAGAACCCTGATCCACAAATCTTCCATGAAAACAGGGTGGAGGCTCTGGGCTGTAAGGCTTGAGTAGATTGACCACTCCATGGTCTGCCAGCACCCTTCCTACGAGCAAGGACATAAGGTTGGTCATGGCCCCGGTGTGGCAGTGGCCGGTGTTGAAGATGATTCGTGGGACTGGTACTGGTGGAAGTGTTGGTGGTGATGGCGTGCGTCTGTGTTTACCCTGATTCGCTGGTGGTCATGGTAGTCATAAACATGGTGAAAATGTCATCAGGTTCAAAACCACAGCCGCCCCAACCTTATGTAGGCGTATACACAGTGACATAGTGCACAACATGTAAGACCATTCATGAAGATCAGTTAGCGATGGTCAACAGTATGCCCGGCAACAACGAAAGAGTCGGCTTTCGAGTTGAAACACGGAGAATAAGTGCTACAGTTCATGAGTACTGCTACGACTACTGATGTTGCCCGTCATGGCTAACAGTCTAAAACTACTAGCATTGACATGTCGCTACTAACGACTTGTGGATAGCGTTAAGTTAAGTGTCTCCCCATAACGGCATGGTTGTCTCGGCTGAGGCTGAACCCGAGCACCTTGAGTCCTACCCCGGGGTCCTGGGCCTTGCAAAGCTACCAGGAGGCTTGTTTCACGTCCCGGTTGTTCTAACCAGGGTTGAGGTTCCCTTTACAGTGCATACTTCGGCTGAGGATTCTCGGGCCTTAAGCATTAGGCTTAGGCTGTTACGCCCGGGATGCAGTTGCAGCCAAGTTTAGCTGAAAGAGATGGAGCCGCTTGGGAATACTTGTGTTCAACAGTTCAACCGAGGACGACTGGAGACTCGTGTTTGACTTCAAAGGTTTCCAAAGGTTGAAGTTTCGATCGGCATGCTACAGCTCGAGCATTCGTTTCGCCGTTCTTTCGTCCCCAGGCTGCTCCGGTCAGCATGTCTGTGTATACATAGAGTCACAATAAACAAACGGGCTCAGCGATAGAAGCCCTCCAACGCTCGACATTGCCGAGCCCGGGCTTTAATTGTCACCTCAGAGTGAAATTGAATTGACTTGTGATTTAATGGAAGAGCATCATGAGCACTCTGTGCCAGCTGCCCTTTGCGCAAAGTCCATGCAAGGACATCCAGAAGAAAGGCTAAATGGGTCACTGGTGGAACACAAGCAGATCCGTGATTTACATTCAACGCCTCAGCAGGAAAGCACTGCAGAACAGCTGCATACAGAACGGAACCCAAACCCTTTCGGCGCTAAAGCCCCACAGACTCGGAGCTTTCAAAGCATAGAATAGCCAGGGTCTACTTGACGTGGGGACTCTGGCATCCCCTGCGCTCTCCGCCGCTCTCCAAAGCTTCGAGGTACCAGTTCCATCCGGGCAGGGGGTGTGAAAGTGTGAGGTCTTGATTCTACAAATAGTGCAGGCATGACACATGTATTCGCAAGCATAGCAGCATTGATGAGGATGCTAGGGTTGTGGAAGGATCTTCGGTCTTGCGGATTGTAAGATGCGAAACGGAAGCAGGAAAAACATAGGAGGACGACCAGTCGGACCTGTGTCCTCATGTTTTGTTTCTGTCCAGCATGCCGATTTGCACCCTCACATGTTGTGATGTTGTGCATGTGCCGCAGCCTTAGAACGTCAAGGAAGCTGCGATTGCATAGAGCACATCTAGATCTTGATGGTGCTGGCAGCCGAGAATGGAGACGCGCCTAACATAGAGGCGTGGTACATGGCCCCTGGGAAGCACTTGGTTACTAGGTTTGTCCGGCACACGGGCGTTGCTTGTGGGCATGTCTGAACATTCGCATACCTAGACACGGAGTGCCGCGAGAAACAGAAGGCAGCTGTTGCCTCAATCTAGCATTAACATCGCGCAGCTGTGCCGGCAGTTCAGCAGTACTTGTTTAGAACGAGTATTGCAACTGCTGTTGCAGTCGTCTTGAGTACCATCGAGATATTTGCCAGCATGAGGGTTGTGACGGTTGTACTTCCCAGCAGTAGTAGCTTTGTAACAATCGCGACAGTCATCGTGATAGTAGTCTCATGGTGCATGGAGGGAAAGGGGAAAGATGATAACACTAGGACTTAACATCAATTAGCAGCCGCGATGGGGGTGTTGCTCATTGATAGCCATCATGGCAGCGATTATTCTCGTCGAGTCACATTAGCAGAACTTTCGAACTCCGAGAACCACGACCACCACCACGACCACTAGAGTGAGGCCACGGCCCGACTCTGGGGCCCAGAGCTTCATAAGGGCTAGTATTCGCGAGCTTAAGGGGTTTACGGTTGGTGTGGGGTGCTGTGTAGAATCACTCCCGCATTTTCTCTCAAGCCGGCTACCTACTGTGAAGAATTTGAGGGAAGCTTCCGGTAGTTTTAGGCCACCATGCTTCGCGTTCGAAACCTTTCCGGACTCGAGCTTGTTGCGGCCACTGCGGAAGAGGTCGCTGCCTTGGCCGCTACACATGGCAGCGTCATCAAGGGCCTTGAGCAGCGTTTATCCCTTCTGGTCGGCTACCCATGCTTTCGACTGAAGCTCCTTTGCGGAGATGCGATAATGAATGAAGAGGCCGCCTTGAAGCTGCCGCTTGAGTTGCAGGTAGTCGTTTGTGACTATGCCGAGTTTGATGCAGGCGACGTTGACCGTCTTTCAGACGCCAGTGGGGCAAATGACACTGCTGCGGTTGAGGCCTTGCTGCGGCACCCTCAAAACCCAAATTTGAAAGATTCCCGTGGTCTGACAGCATTGATAGTGGCCGCCGGTAGTGGGGCGGTGGAGAGTCTCCAGCTACTCGTGTCTGCGTGTGCGGACATCAATAAGCCTTGCACACAGACTGGTGCCACAGCTGTCTTTGCTGCAGCTGCGAATGGTCGCCTTGCTGTGGTGCGCAGGCTGATTGAGATGGGTGCTGACAAGGACGCGGCCAGGAACGACGATGGTGTAACGCCTGTTTTCATCGCAAGTCGGAACGGTGACATTGAATTGGTACGCTTGCTGATTGAGATGGGTGCTGACAAAGACAAGCCAAGGAACAATGGTGAAACGCCTGTTTTCATCGCAAGTCGGAAGGGTGACATTGAATTGGTACGCTTGCTGATTGAGGCGGGTGCTGACAAAGACAAGCCAAGGAACAATGGTACAACGCCTGTTTTCATCGCAAGTCAGGAGGGTCACCTTGAGGTGGTACGCTTGCTGATTGAGAAGGGTGCTGACAAAGACAAGCCAAGGAACAATGGTACAACGCCTGTTTTCACCGCAAGTCAGGAGGGTAACCTTGAATTGGTACGCTTGCTGATTGAGAAGGGCGCTGACAAGGACGCGGCCAGGAACGAAGACGGTGTAACGCCTGTTTTCATCGCAAGTCGGAAGGGTGACATTGAATTGGTACGCTTGCTGATTGAGACGGGTGCTGACAAAGACAAGCCAAGGAACAATGGTACAACGCCTGTTTTCATCGCAAGTCAGGAGGGTCACCTTGAGGTGGTACGCTTGCTGATTGAGAAGGGTGCTGACAAGGACGCGGCCAGGAACGAAGATGGTGTAACGCCTGTTTTCATCGCAAGTCAGCAGGGTCACCTTGAGGTGGTGCGCTTGCTGATTGAGACGGGTGCTGACAAAGACAAGCCAAGGAACAATGGTACAACGCCTGTTTTCATCGCAAGTCAGGAGGGTCACCTTGAGGTGGTACGCTTGCTGATTGAGAAGGGTGCTGACAAGGACGCGGCCAGGAACGAAGATGGTGTAACACCTGTTTTCATCGCAAGTCAGCAGGGTCACCTTGAGGTGGTGCGCTTGCTAATTGAGAAGGGTGCTGACAAGGACGCGGCCAGGAACGACGATGCTGCAACGCCTGTCTTCGCCGCATGTCACCAGGGTCACCTTGAGGTGGTGCGCTTGCTGATTGAGATGGGTGCTGATAAAGACAAGCCGACGAACAATGGTACAATGCCTGTGTGCATCGCAAGTCAGGAGGGTCACATTGAATTGGTACGCTTGCTGATTGAGAAGGGTGCTGACAAAGACGCGGCAAGAGAACGATGGTGTGACACCTCTCTGTGCGACAAGTCGACGAAGTGAGTTGGACGTGTTGAGCTTGTCGACTACAAAGGGCTACGACAAGAACCCAGCGAAAACTAGTGCAAATCACAAAGGTCAGTCACATACCACTGCGGCTGCTGCCTGCCACTGCTTCTACTGATTCTACTGCTACTGCGATTACAGCTTCTACTGCTACTGCTACCACTGCTGCTACTACTACTACTACTACTGCTACTACTACTACTACTACTACTACTACTACTACTACGATTACTGCTACTACCACGACCACTACGGCTACCACTGCTACTTCATGCTACTTCTGCTACTGCTTCTATTACGGCGACTAGCGCTATGCCTACTACCGGCTCTGCTGCTCCTTCTGCTCCTGCTGCTGCCCGCTACCCCGCTGTTGTTAGCAGTGACAGTGGTGACCACATGGTCATCACGTCGGCATTATGAAGGTGGTCGCCAGCATCATGCATTGCATCCTGGTTTATGTCCATCTGTTGAGAGGTACTGTTGATGATCCCACTGTCATCGCCATCATCATCATCATCATCATCGCGATCATGATTGGCACTTCAATTTTCCGTTGTTCTTTGCGCACTCTTCACCCTCTTTGGCCATCATGGTCAGTGTTAAACCCGGAGCCCTCTCAAAGCCATCAGCCGAGGCTGCTGAGGTCAAGGATCAGACGGCCGAGAATCGCCGTTCCCCGAACAAAGCCGCGGCTCCGTCTGTGCTGGCAGATCTTGGAGTGCTCGCTTACCATGTCCCACCGACAGGCCTGACCCAAAGATCTGTGAAGTAATATAGGGGCCTTAATAATTACCTATACTATTTTGGGGCTCCCCAAAAGCCCTATTCTAATTATCAAGGCCCCTATAGTACTTACTACCCGCGGAGAATGCTTCAACTTACGAAGCTGCCTCAGGCGACTATCCACCAAAGGCGGTGCCATGGGAGCCTCAGAGCGGCATCCAGGACTCCTGCATCAGTCATCACCTTCTCCCTTATCTTCCATCAGCTGCATCATCTTTTATTCACCTTGTCATTTTACCACTGCTCCCGTGGTCGTCATCATCACGGCACGGCATCATCCTCATCACCAGCAGCTTAGTCTTCTTCCCTGCCTGCACAACCATCACGGCCACCGCCACCGTCTTCCGCCCTGTCATCACCACTGTTTTCCCCAACCGCAAAACATCATCACTCACGTTGCCTCTACATCATTTGGCTCAGTGCTCATGAATCCTGGCTTTATGTCTGGCTAATGCGTTTTAAGGCTGTTTTAAGGCATCATGGGCTCCGTTTTGGCCACATCTGTCGTGGCCTTGGGATTCCAGCGGATTAGACATTCGCAGGATGCGAAGCTGAAGCAGATCCGGGATGCGAGAGGCTACAACTATGCCGACATCATTACTTGCTCAGAGGCCGGATGCGCGTAGGCTTAGTCTTTCACTGGCACATGCGAGTGCTCAGGCAGTGGGCACCTGAGAAAATGCAGACTCACGATCAAGTTAGGACCAGGCTCCCTACGCCTTTCTGGGCAGAAGGTCGGAGGTACACACGGAATAGACTTGAGGTTCATAGTTAGATCTATATCGTTTCCATGTTTTTCCAAAGCCTACGTCTTGTCAGGAATGCCTCCCTGACTACCACAACAAGCTGAAAGCATTTTTCGAGGAGCATATCCACTCTGACGAGGAGCCAGCATCGTGCTTGGAGTTTCAGAGCAGTGCAATGTGGAGGATGTAGCAGGCCCGGTATGCAGCAGGACATGTTTGCCCCGACATAGACTTTCGGGTGTGCTCGGAGGTTCATCTGACTCTAGCTAGAACCACACCTGGCAGAGTGCAGCATCTGCTTCCCGCAGGAGGTTCGGTACATCCTCAAGGGCAGTGGGTACTTCGATGTCCGTGACACCGAGGTGCAGCGACTCCCGTCGAACGGAACAGCGGAACTGCAAGTGAGTGAAATTACTGAAAGCTCTGATACCGCAGCCGCAGTACCATTTGTTTCTGACATAGTTGGTCTTGAGAAGTTCGGATTGGCAGACAGTGTAGTTTTAGAACGGCGCAAATCCGTCCAAATTGGTTCTCCGCCGCGAGCAGCTGCTTGGTGTCGGGCAAGGCGGTACCGGTTGAGGAGACATTGGTGCCGAAATTGCAGAACAGCAATGACTCAAAGAATCGATGGCCCACGTGCAGGATCAGTGGATCCGTGTGCAGCTCAACGCAGGGGACTTGATCGTTCTCCCTGAGGGCATTTACCACAGGCCCTGCCGCAAAGCTGCGGTCGCGGTGCGAATTCTGACGTGCCTGTATGCATGCATGTCTGTATGTATGTAGGTGTCAAGTGTGAACGGAGGTGAAGGAGTGTTGTGCTGCTGCGACTGCATGCCTACATACATGCGAATGTCACATAGTCATATTTCTGAAGCTACCATCGTGTCGGTCGCTTAGATTTCCTTCTCCTTAAGTGGGAGAGGGAGGGAGAGACAGAGAGAGCAGGCGAGAGATACATGTTCGTCCAGCATCATCTAGCCAGCTATTCGTTGCTTGTCTGTGAGCGCCCTGCACGTGTGCCATCAGTTATCAGTCTGATCAGTCAGTCACGGTCTGCCAGCCAGCCAGCGAGCAGCCAGGTAGCCAGTCAGCAGTTTGTCAGTTGGTCCTTGCTCTTGCTTAAGCCAACTAGTAATGTCAGCCTTCTTGGGCAGCCTCGGGGCTCGGGTGCTTGACACTGAGGGGTAGCTTCCAGGATCCACCACGGTCTATGTCAGGTTCATAGTGACCGAAGCCGGGCTCCTTGAAGCGTCCGATGGTGCAGGTTTACCATGGACACGAAGAACTTCACCCAGGCAATGCGCCCGGGCCTTGGCATCTACCCTTGCAACGGTGGGTCAACATGGTTAGGTAGCCCATAAAATCATAAAGTCCGGACTCGTGGAGCTCAAAACTCAAAACCCTGAGCAGAACATGCTGTGTCTTGAGGCCTCTTCAAAGGAGCTCCTTGGCTAGCACTGGCCGAATTTGGGCAGTCGTTTGCAGCCTTGCGCCAAACTCTCCATCTCAAGTCAAAGGCTAGCCTACTTGCACAGCCTTTGCTGATTTTGAACCCTATCATCCTCTAAAGCCTCACAAGCCCTCTACACTCTAATTTCTATAACCTTTTATGTAAACCTGTAAATCCCACAATCCCTTCAAGCCCTACTGGACCCCAAGAGTATGTAGAATAATCGCCTTTGATAGGTATTGGGCCATTATTTTACCTACTTTGGGGGGGTTTAGGTGTAAACCCAGCCCCAGCCGAGGTGCCCGTGTGGACTCCGATCAACCGCCCGGCCGATGCCCACCTGTCCCGAGAGCGAAGCTTGGCCTTCAGAGGGTCTGCAGCTTTGGGTAAACATGACAATGCCAAGAGCGAATGATAATATCATAGAAGCAGTAAACAGTATAATAGCAATAATCTTTACCAATTATACAAATACTGCTAATACTCTTAGCAATACTACTTCCAATAAATAACGATCGTGATGATAGTATGACAGCTGCTTTCTGTTATAAGCCAGGGCGACTTCTGACGTGTGCCCCTGAAGCAACAGGCGTAGACCAAGCCCAACAGCGAATTCCAGGCTACTTGGCCCGTTTCGGGCATTTCGCCGAGGAGCAGCGGCTGAGAGCCAACATCGTGCCGCTTGGTGCACTGATAATAGCCCTTATAGTACCCTTATAGATCCCTTATAGTACCCTTATAGTATCCGTATAGATCCCTGAAAGTACCCTTATAGATCCCTTATAGTACCCTTATAGTACCCTGAAAGGAACCCTGGTGCGAAGGCCTTGGTCCGAGGGGTTTGATAGTGAGAGGTTTCAGGGGTTGCATGAGGGATGGGCCGGCGAGGGGCTTGCGGGTTTAGAGTGCATGGTTTTTGAGCGTTGTTAGGCCCGACAGCTCGGCAAATCCAGGTCGGGTGTCAGTGGGTTGGTGGGTTTGCGGGAGATAGCCGCTGATAAGGACAGCTGCAATAGAGCACATGCTGCGACAGACCTGTTCACAGAAGCGGCAGCCCAGCATACAATATAACTGGCCACAAGGCAGCCCAGCGGCACAAGGCAGCCCAGCCTAAGGCAAAACTGTTGTACATGCAGCCTGCTACACACACAAAGCAGAACACAACAAGGCATCCGCCAAGCTTTATCCTCCGAGGGCCTGCCTGAGAAGCTTCTTCCAGCTGGGCTGGTGTGTTGGCTCTTCGGGTACGGGCCTGAGCATGTCTGAGCTGACCCGCGTGCTGAACAAGTACAGACGCGGCAGCTCGTTTAGAATTGCTCGGTGATGGTAAGCCCACAATGCAACCAATGCCGCACACAAATACCCTTAGCATTTAGACACATTGCGAGATTGCCTTACCCCTTACGAGACTCCTTGCAGCTCATAGTTTTGCTACTTCCCGGATCCCAGGGGCCATGGCCGCGCGTGTGGGCAGCGGCCCCCACGCCCCGGTGCTTTCCACACCCAGCGGCGTGCCCAAGGAGCTCCTCGCGGAGGAGGCGCGGACATGGCAAAGCAGAGGGGGAGCTTTTGGGGCTTAGGGGGTTTTAGGGTTTAGAGTCTAGGACTTTATATAGGGTGGGTCCTTGCATTCAGGGTTAGGGCTTGAGGGTTTTAGTCAGGTTTTGGAATTCGTGAGCCGACTTGGGGGGTCTTTTTTAGCTACTGCATCTCCTATGTCTGAATTCGAGACGCTGGCATTAGACTGTCAGTATTTCTATAGTAACTATAGTAGCATTACCAGGGTTGTAAAAATAGTGCTTGATTTGTTGCTGCCGTTAAAGTACCACCTGCCAAGAAGGGCGTTTGGCCTCAGCCATGTCTGCTTGCTGCGCGCTGAATCCCAAAGCCCTGCAGCACAAAGACCCTAAAGCCCTAAAGACCCCTAAAACTCTCGAAGTCCTGAATCCTAGGAAAAAGGAAAAAGCAGAAGCACAAGCCCAATTCAGCAGGACATCTTCCTCCTCGCCGGCCCTGGAGCCGCAGGAGAGCAGCTCAAGGAGCCCAGCAAAGCCCTGAAGGCCCGTGGAGGGCGGATGAAAGGGAGGCGAAGGACTTTTCGGCTTAATTGTAGGCGACAGGGAGGGATTCCTTAGGAAGGGTTTCGCGGTCGATTCATTTCGATCAGATCATTAGATTCAGATCCGTCTGCGCGCTGAGATCCAGGTCTCCGACAGCGCGCAGGTCTTCATGGCCGTCTTCGAGAAAAGGCCAGCATGCTCTTTCATGCTGATGACTGATCAGTGCCAGGTGGGAGCCAGCAAAGCCATGTCCTTCCTGTAGTTTTCTGCCCGGTTCCGGCAAGGACCGACGTGAGGGCCGTTTGCCACATCCACTCGGTTTCCTCCGTCCTCGTGGCGGCCAGCACGGACCAGGACTGAACCTAGCGTTGGGGGCTGTGGGACAAGAGAGTGTGCGGACAGCCGTCATTCATGTTTTAGAGTCATAGTTTCAGAGGTTGGAGCAAGCTGGATGGTAGACATGAGCCGCTCATCTCTGTGCAAGGCTACGAACCCTACATGGCCCTACAGAGGGATGCTATCAAGAATTCCTTTGGAATCTACTCCCTTCGTAATCTGTAGTCCCTGTAGCCGTAGCCCCTAGAATCTAAGGACAAAAACTATCTGATCGTTTAGAGTAAGCACAAACCAAATACGTTCTACTGCAGAGGCTATCGTAACTATTCGGGCCATAAACCCTAAACCCCTAAACCCTAACCCTATCCTGGTCCCCATGATCAGGTCTTGGAGGTGCGAGAGCTGGAGATGATCAAAGGTACATCGGCCCATGATCATGTTGCTTACACCTCAAGTTAAAGTCTACCGCAGTGCAGTAAAAGTAATATAGTGGTGCTCTAATCTAAACAAGTTCAAGATACTTTAATCTTTGCTGCCCTCGTTGTTCAGGGATCTGGTCAGGCTTTCGGGGTTAGGGTGTGCATGTCCCGTTCTGGAGTACCGGAGAACTCTTACATCAACACTGACACTACATGCCCTGACATGTCCGGGACAAGCAGGCGCAACTAATTATTATGTTGCTGCTATTGCTGCTGCTCCGTCTTACTGTATGCGCGACGACTCATGACAGCACGATGGAAGCATGGTTGGAACCCTTTCGGAGATCCTGTATCTGCTGCACGCAGTAGAAGGTGAGACTGAGAGCTGCACCGCTGGTGAAGCAGATGCACGGTCCGGGTGCTGTCGTCACAGACTCCACTTCGACTTCCCTCCCTCCAAACCGCCTGCGTGCAAGGCTTCGGGATCCCTGGCGATGGGGTCTTGCAAGTGCCTGTGATAGACAACAAGGCCTCCGCAGAAAGAGATTGCCAGAAGTTCAAGTTCGGAGGGTCGCAGCCAGGGCCGAAATTGTCTACAGACTGTGGAAGTGTAGAATGGCGAAGGGGGCCTTGGAATGGCCTTGAAGCTGCGGCCCTTCGTGCAGGCACGGGAGCCAGAGCTCGTGCCGGACCTCCTGAAGGCCTTGGAGCGCGTGCCCAACGCCCCGGCGGTTTTGGTGCGAGCTGCCTGCCTCGCATAGGGATGCACATGTTCGCATGCTGCAGGTTGTGTATAATGATCGCGTGAGCTTTTTGACAAACATTCAAACCCTGACCTGACTAATTTGAGCCGCTTTGACCACTGCGCAGTTCCTGCAACGGCGATCAGGATGTATAGGCAGTCAACCGGCTACCACATATGCCTCATCTGATTTTGCTGAGGGTCACGGCGCCTACGTCTTCGGCAGTACCGCGGAGCCTGCTGGCAAAAGATACAGGTTGAGTCTGGTTGAACAGAGTTGAAAGGATTGCTCATCTTGGTACTTTGCAGCCTATAGACTCCGGTGGCCACGGTCACGTCGCATGGAGCAGGGCTGAACTCCAAGAATTTTGAAGGAAAGCCAAGATCGCCACCGAGTGCTTGGGCTTCATCTTAGATGTCGTGGAGAAGCAGAGGCCCATTGACAGGGTTTTCAGCATCTTGTGATTTTGCAAAAAAGCAATGGTGTTTGCGATCCCTTTTTGTCCCTGCCATCTATTGCCACGTGTTACTTGCGTTCCTCAGCTGCAGATTCTACGTTGCCTTGCCTGTGTGTCAATCGGCATGGTGCTGACTGGCCCCCTGTCATCCTGAACCCTGTGCACCCCGGATCTTACGCAGTCCCGTTAAAAGCCCAGCAAAGTTGGATACACGGGGTTTGCCACTCTAGTCTCTAGTCCGCGTTATGTGTTGGCTCACGGGCTCATCTGCTGGCAGGGCTTCTGAAATGTCGCCAAGTGTCCAGAGCTCCAGGCCCCCAGCCACAAAAGTACGAGATCCCAAGTACTACTAACCCCACCTCCAGTCCCAAAGCCCTCAGGGCCTCCGGGCGCCTGGCCCTTCAGGCCTGGCTGAAGTTCTGCACTGGGATTCGAGAGGCCCTTCAGGGATCTTCAGGGTGCCGTATAGCCCCTTTCCGAGTCAGGCGAGCCGCCCGCGGAACGATTCCGAGACACCAGGGAGCTTCAGAAAGATGTGCTCCAGTTTGTTGACTTCTTGAGCAGGGAAAGCTTGAGGTAATCGAAGCATCGGACGGGGGCGTAGCGCAACCCTACATAAAGCCCGGGCCGGAAGCTCGGGCTGCCGTGCGTAAAAAATCATCATCACCGCAATTGTCATCAGTGTGTTTTATACTAAGTAACAGCTGGCACTGCAGCAGCAGTCATGTAGCAGAGCAGTCGTGCAAGCTGCATGCGGAGCTGTGAGTAAACAGGCGCCGCTGAAGCGTCAACGAACAGGGCCATCCGTCATTCTGCTCGATGTGGAGGGAACCACTACGCCGATTTCCTTCGTGAAGGACAGCATCAGAGGGCCCCTGGTTGGAAACCCGACTTGGGTATTGCTACGAACGATCGTGACTATGGTTAGTATAACCATTAGTTCATGAAGACGATTGTGGGTCTTCCGCGTCGGAGTGCTGGATAGACCCATGGCAAGCAGGCGGTGATATTTAGCGAGTTTGTATTGGGTCACTGCTTTGCGATAATGAACTAGATCAATCTGCAGTGGCAGCTGGAAGGCACTGTGTGCTGCCCTGCATCGCTTTCTCCTGCATGTCGTCGAAGCTTTGCTGAGTCTGGAGAGTGTGGTTTGCGCCCCTGAACCTCCCAACCCTTGCAGGATAAGCTATTCCCGTTCGCCGCTACCTCGGTGGAGGGTTGGGCGCCCGCTGCCGGACCAGACCTCTCTGAGGCGGGATCGAGCAAACTGGGCTTTGTGCGTGAGAGGGGGGGGGTAGAGTTTAGAGTCTGGAGATGTCTAGAGTTTAGGCTCCAGGGATCATCTTCAGAGACATGGCAGTGGCCTGCGACGAGCTCCACGTGTGGCAAAAAGACCTTCGAATCCAAGACTGACCTAAAAGATCCAGAAGCAAAGAGAGCTGCAGTTCCCATTCCCTGTTCTGAGTAGGACGCATTGGAAGGGCAGCTCCTATTTGCAGACCGAGTCGATATCCCACTTCACATCCCCAATGGTTTCAGAACTACAAGCAACTTGTGAAACATGGCCCCAGAGGTGGTGGCGCAGTTCGAGGCACAGTGCAAGGAGGCACCCATCGCAGCCGTGAGGGTGCGAAGCGTTTCTTTTACAACGTTGTCGGGCAGAGCTATTCTTGTGGACAAGTTTAGGGGGTATATATCCTCATAGAAAGGCATGACAGAAGTACCTTTTGTGAACTCGCGGTCCCAAAGCCATGGACCGTAGACCCCGAGTGCAGCCGTCTCTTCAGGATGGTGTGCCCTTTGACACGCTGGCGCCCATTAAGGAGGTCCGACGGCTGACGAAGGAGCCCTAATACAGGGGCCTTGGTAGTTAGTATGGACCGGGTGGGGTTCCTCAAAGAGTTCCGTTCAAAGGGGTTCATAAGTTTAAGGCTTACTGTAAGGGTTTAGCTTAGCCCTCCGGATTCGATTCTGATGCGCTAGTGCCCTGGGACTGCCTCTGTGACCCTCTCAAGCCCAGCTTTAGATCGCAAGGCTCATGAAGTCAGGAAGCGTCGTTGAGCTTTCTTGCCCAGAGGAGTGGATCGCAAAGGATCGCAAGGTGCCTGCCTTGAAGGAGCCGATTCCATGGCAGCATGCTCTTCAACTGCTACGTCGAACTGCTAGGAAATTTTGAGGATGTGGGTTGCAGTACGACCGCTTTTGTGCTGGTTGGGGTTGCAATTGCATGATGTGCCAATATAGGTTTCTTGTGATCCGGAAACTCGCTGCATGTCTGAGTGTACAGGTACAGCATAATGCCAGCTGGCAAGCTACACCGAAACCTGGGATTTCACCCGTCTCACGGGTCTTGTGTCTCCCTTTGTCTCTGTCGCTTGCGCTCGCCCAAATGCTGGAACTGCACGCCCCGTGAGGACCTGCAAGGCCGCCTTTGGCGATCGGGCTACGAGCGGGGAGCGCTGCAGGGCGAGATGTTTGAGGCCAGGCAGCTTCTCCAGAGCTCGCATAGGGAGCGCCTGGTAAACTTCCATAGACCTCCGGACCTGAGTCCCTGAAAAAATGCCGGGAGGACACGCCCAAAGCAATGGCTGCCTGGGTGGCGGCTGGGCAGCGCGTGGCGATCTTCTCTTCGGGCAGCCGAGAGGCTGAAACAAGGGCCAAGCCCTGACGATCACTGCATGGCTGATCGAGAGAAACTTCGCGTCTGCCAGATTCCGCCTTTCAGGCGCAGAGACTGATCTTTCAGTACTCGGACAAAGGGGATCTCACTCCCCACATCGCGGCCTACTTTGATCCGAAAGCCGCGCAGGCCCGCTGCCGAGACTTCAGGGTTTCGGCCATTTATTTCAACGGCCAGTTTTCACAGGCTAAGTGGCATCCCTTTGCCCTTTGATCTTGATGGAGACTGCAGTTTCGACCTGGGGCATCTGGATAAGAATCGTGCATCGTCAATAGGATCCCCTGCTGCCTTGCTTGTCTCTAACCAAGAGCAGAAGACGTCTCTGTGCAGGCTTCGAAACAGGAGGCCAAGGCCTACACGGAAATTGCCCTGTCGCTGGGCATCGAGTGCAGCCAAGGCTCCACTGATCTTTCCATGCTCGCCTTTCTAGAGCAAACAACACCTGGAGTCTGAGAACCTGAAGGTACCTGATTTGCTGTGAATCCTTGTAGCAAACAGACTCAGACTGCCGAAGCAGCACCACCACCACAGGTCGAAGACCCTTCAGAAGCTGCGTGGTCGACCACGGGTTCAGTGTTTGTGGAAGCATATTTGTTAAACCACTGCAGATACACAGCCTCTGCCAAACACGGAGGTGAAGCGCTCTACGTCCGCAAACCTAAGTGTTTGAAGCCTGCTGACATGCCAAACCCTTGTCACATTCGCAGGCTAAAACCCAAAGCACCCTCCGAGACAGGCCTGTTTTGCACAGACGTCCTCGGCGAGGCAAAAGCCGCCCGGGAGGTGCACTGCAGCACATTTGGGGAAGTTTTTAGTTGGAGCGTCCCCAGGACATGCACCTCGAGCGGTGGTCTTAAGGAGCAAGAATTAGGAGCCCGAAAAGGTGTTCGGAATCGCGAACCCTCAAGTTGTTTTACGGGCGAAAAAATCCGACAACCGTATCGTACTGCAACAATCTCTTGGAAGTCAAGACATTGGTCAGAATCACTTTCATGCAGGGTTTGGGGTTTAAGCCGGTCTAAGCTTCATGATTCCGGACCCATTTTTGTCCGGTGTGCAGGAGATGTGACAGTTGGGAAGACTTCTCGCCCGCAGCAGCACTCAATCCAGATCCGGAAAGCAGCCCCTAAGCCCAAACTTCATCTCTTCGAACCTTATGACTGCTATACACACCCATCCCTTGATTTGAGTCCTGCAAACATATGTATACATGCATGGACCTAGATGTGAAAACAGAGGTTGAATGGCAAGAGCTCACTGAAGCAAGCAAGGCGGGAAACAACGAAAGAGCTGGAAGCATGCTTGTCTGCATCTGTTTATGCATTCACTTTCATTTTTTACCTATATCCGACGTTTCACCAAGTTCCACCTGTATGCATACATAGGAGACACTAGAATAGCATCGGCAACTCTAAAACACTAGACCCCCAACCCTGAATGCCCTCTGACCCGGCCACATTTCGAGATGAGTCCTGGAAGACCCCAAACCCTCAAGCCTAAAACCCCAAAGCCTCAACCCTAAACCCTCAACCGGCCGAAACCCGGTAGAGGCCGGCTGGCAGACGGTGCTCCTGATCCGGCCTGGCAACGCCCCGCTCCCGACTGGACACGGCTTCCGGGAAGCAAGGCCCCGGTGTTTGAGGGTTTGGGGTTGCGAGGGTCTAGGGTTGAGGGGTTTAGGGCTTTAGGGTCAGTGTCCCAAATCTTTGGGTTTGTGTGTTTGTTCAGCTTCACTTCTTGCTACTTCTGTTACTATCGCACTTTCGGGCATGCCCATGATGGTGGCGGTGGCGGTCGTGTGAATTAGCGCCAGGAGGCAGAAGATTGATGCACCGATGCCACAATCGCTTGCTAAGTCACGTGCCGCACTTGCGACGCAGATGTGGTCGGAAGTGTTTTGAGTGACAGAGTTGCGGGGTAGTGCCGGATCTAGCACCCTGCAAGTCCTGCAGAGAGCCCGAAAAGCCACGTCGTTGTTCGCCAGGAGTCTGCTCGACGTGTGTTGAGAGACGCCTGGAGCTGCTGTAGTGATGAAGGGCATTTGAGGTATGTACCTAAAATGTGCAAGCAGCACGAGATGAGGCTTCTGGAAACCTCAAATGCTTGTAGCTTAGGATTCCAGTCATTCACTGACGGAGAGACTTCGTTGGATATGTTTTAATATTTAGAGGGCGTGAATCGAAGAGCGAGCAAGTTCAATCAGCCTCGTGGAACGACCGCCTGCGGCGTGCTGATTTTCACAAATGATGGAGAAGCCAGGTTAAGATTTGGTCAGTCGCGGTTCGATGTCGTGCACGGGTCAGAGCATTTGTTCAGAGGGCTTCTGAGCGAAGCCTTTACTTTTGCGCAACAGGCAGAGAGTTTGGATGAATTTGGTTTTCCGTAGGTGCGGAAGGCTCCCACATAGTCCTCGTTTCAGGGCATTGTTCTACAGCAGACATGCCTGGTGCGTTCTCTTCCGCCAGCTCCCGTATAGTTTTGAAGGAGGGCAGACGATGGGTTCCCGTGATGTCAGGTTTAGGCATTATGTTTTTTTGCCGAAGCATCTGTTCGCAGCTGTGGGAGGAGGGCAGTCTTGCTGACGGTTCATGCTTGGCAGGTCTTTCCGCCCACGCAGGTGGCGAGCACTGCGCGGCACTTAACTGTGGTTGAAGGCTCCGGGAGTGTGCAGATGCTACTTTCACGCGTTGAACGGACATCTCCACATCTCGTTTTAAACTGTAGCAAAGCATGTCATTCCACGTACACAAAACATGTCCGCGTGCATACACACATGCGTACATGCATGCATACGTACATACATATCTATACCTACATACCTACATTACCTACCCGCCCACGTACATGCATGCATACTTGCATCTGGATTGACTCGGTGGCTTTCGAAGTGCTGTCGCAGAAGCGTTTGAGGCCCAAGAGTTGCCGATCACTGCCGCCTTGGAACTTCAGGACCCCTGCACTTCGGTTTGGGATAAACAAAGGATCCCGATGGCATTGAAGCAGTAGCTGTCAGTAGCCAGTAGCTACATCCTAGTGGCTGGAGGGTGAAGTGCAGTTGTCAACGGAACAGAGGTGGTGGACAAGTAGGAGGAGGGAGAGGAGCAGGAAAGAGATGATCGGAAGTAGTTCTCGCTGTAGTGGTCCTTCTTGGCATCTCAACTCTCAGGCAGTTTTATTGTGGCTATGTCTGGTTCTGGGTGGCGATAAATAAATGATTCGTTTTTTGCCCATGTCGTAGTTCATGTTTGTCAGGACCTGATGCTGGCACCGGGAGACACGCTCATGGTGACTCGGACTGAACTACCATCATACCTTAAACCTAAACATATCAAAGCTTTGGGATGTAAGCCTGAAGAAGGCCGGAAGCATTCCGGCCCAACCATGCGAACCAACCCTTCCGCGGGAGCCTCCCTTCTTCCGAGCGTGGCAGCTGCAACCGGATTCGACAAGGCCGTGTGGTTTGTGTGCTGCATGGTGTTACGACCACAACTACAGTACTCTCGCTTCTGTTGGGGCACAACCCGCACCATCGACGGTAATTAGATAGTACCAGTTACCACCACGACGATGGCGACGACGATGACGCCTTCTCACTGCTACCGCGGCTAATTACAAAACTTACCATGCCCCAAGCCGCCAGCGAACTCAGGTAACTGCACCGGTAAGCTTTGACTTTGCCGTACCGGTGCCCGCCAGGGCCTCAAAGGACAGGGCCGAGTCGAAAGAACGCGAGGGCTGAAAGGTTTTAGAGTTCAAGGCTTCAAGACAACGCTTGCTTTGTTTAGTTTTTGCAATCCACCAGATCAATCCAGAGAGCCTCCTTCCCTTCGCTCGTGAAGCCTGCAAGCCGGTACCCTATACACGAGCACGATCCGTGGTTGTTCTACCCGTGGTGCTGCCGGGCTTCGAAACATGCAATCCCAATGGCTCCATTGCAGGCTTTCGTTCGAGCACTGCATAGCTTGCTGTGCTGTTAGTTTGGTACATTGATGTGTAGGCACAGGCCGCGAGACACAAACCTGAAAGTTCGCCCCAAAACACCCAAAACTTCAGTATGGATCTGATCTGGACCCCGACCTCTGGACCACTTTAGGTCAAGCCGAAGCACACCGAGACTGCAACGTGTGTAAGTATGTGTGTATGTATGTATGTATGTATGTATGTATGTGTAGATGTGTATACATAGTCCCCGTTCTGTATACATATACACAGCAGCGCGAACTCCTATAGCCAGCCAGCACGTCGTGTACATATGTACCCGGCCACCCCTAAACCCTAAGCCTTAAGCCTCGGCTCTGAAGCCCCGATACAAACGTATATACATGTATAAACATGTAGAAACTTATACACATGTGCTCATATAAATAAGTACATATAGACATATATTTCATTTACATATGCATATGTATATGTATATGCGTATGTGTATGTATACATATATACATATACCCTTATTGTAAGGATGCCTCCTTGGAAGCGGATCTTCGGAATTGCCGGGACTTCCGGGATCTCTCCTTGGACTTGCAGGCCGGGAATTTGTTGGTGTCCCTGCAGGGGTTTAGGCTTAGAGGTTTAGGGTTATGAGGGTTCAGGGCTTGCATAGAGTATTGGGGTTTGGGGGTGTAGGGTTTATAGTTTCGGGTTTGGGGTTTAGAGTTCAGGGTTTTGGGTTTTTTCGGGGTTCAGGGCTGAACTGATGATCGGTCGTGGAGTTTGGTTCTAAAGCGTAGTGATGTCCTAGGCATTCTCAGCCCTTGAAACGGAAGCTGTGAGCTAACGGAGGTCCTGCAGCTGGCCTCCTTACCGCGTCCTCGCTGTGCAGGCATTGTGTCTGAAACGGGTTTAGGGTTCAGGACCCTAAACCCTAAAGTCATTCCGAGTTCAGGGCAAACCTTCGACATTGAGTCTGGACGGATTGGTGCACCGAGAAGAAAGGCCATTGTTACGCGATATACATCCACGCATCCTTGTTCAGAGGCCTAAGTCCCCCCATCCACTTCTGGTGGCGGTGGTCTGCTATGATATGTTATGATGTGCCATGCCACATTTTTGGTAACTCTCAATTCAGGCTGCTATCCGACATGACATGAGTTGTCCTGGTGTCACAGTATGCGTCCTGACTCGGGATTCATCTTCATTTTGCTTTGCGTCGTACATCTGTATCCCGGTTTGAATCGCACTAGCAAGGTACACCAGCCAGATGTTCATACTAGCCTGTTGTCGCATCGTGTTGTTTTGCCAGACTTCGGTTCCGGGGGCTCAAGTGCCTCACAGGGTTCAGGCTTCGGGATGGGTGGCCGGCGGTGTGGTGTATGTGTCTTATCAGTTCCAATAGGTCTGAGCCATGTCTCTTGCATATCCAGCCGCTCTTGTGCAAAGGCTGAACGAAACTCCCATCTAATGCTCTTGTGTGCTTGGGCCCGGTGCGGATCTTCACAGCACTTCTTCCGCGGTCCCCGCACGCAAGAGCGCTGGATCTGGAGCGGAAGGCCTTGCACAAGAGCGCCTTGCAGCCACTGCGGGCTTTTCCGCAGTGGCTCCAAACCGCTCTTGTGCAAGCGCTTCTGCCTCCGCTTAGACATTCGCAGGATGTGCGCCCAAGAGCTCACCGTGAGGGTGCAGAGCTCGTGGCTCTGCGGCAGTAGCCTGGCGCCCTGGTGTTGGTGAGAGTGCGCCCCCCCGAGTCGCGATGCTGGTGGGACCCGGAGACACCGTTGACAGCGTTCAGGTGCCGGGAAGACCAAACAGCACATCCAAAGCCCAAGAGCTAACCGTGCAAGTGCACGAAATTGATCATGGTTGCGCATGTTTTTGTGGTCTCATCCGGGTTCCGTTGGAATGATTTTGAGCATCATCGGGCCCCTGTGCAAGTTCACTGGGTTAAATAGTGGGCAGGAGAGCAAGGTGAAACAGCAGCAAGTCAACAGCTGAGTTTGAAAATTAAATGAGACCGCGTGACTCAACGACTGACTTACCAGCCGCCACGGCTTGCATTGCAGCGCCCCTCTGCAACATCATCAGGCTCTGCGGCCAATATGTGGCCATGATTGGAAGAATTTGATCATGTTGCGGCGGAGCCCTCCTTTGCCAGGAAGCCATCGCGGAAGCGGTGCAATCTCACGATCTGGGTCATCATTGATCAGAAGCACCTCGTTCAGGATCATGATCAATCCCAAATTGAGGTGCGTCTCATTTCATCTGTGCGGACGAGCTCCAAGATTCAAAGACCTGCTGTTTCAAGTCACAGAGCAGTGGTCCACACGGCAGAATGGCTGAGATAGTTGGGAAGACATGTTTGGATGCACGCTAGAGCTTCAGCTCTTCGAGGTCAAAACCGTCACGACTACGACCCGGTAAGGCCTTTTTTAGGAGATGACGGGGACGTAAGCGGAAGGAGTGCCTGACGAATCGGGCAACCTAGTATTCAAGCACATTTTACTTGAGCAAAGCATGGACAAGCGTGATGAAGGCAAAATGTTTTGCTGTGTTTGGAGAAAACGCACCACTGGTGTCATCCACGCGCAAGACATAAGCGGACATGTTTGCCGCGAGCCATTTTGCAAGAAAACATCTTCCAATACCAATCTTCAACCGAAAAGTATCAGGCTTAGTGCATCGTGAAAGCTTCCCAGCTCCAACTTAAAGTCGAGTTTGAACAGACTGACACCCGTTTGGGCCTCAAGCATGCTACTCGTTTGCCGAGATGGCAAAGACATCAACTCGTGCGCGGGGAGTGCCAAAACCATGCCACGGTTCATGAAATGCGAAAACAGTATAGGCGCCGCTGCACACGGCAAGTCTTTTCCTAGCCCAGGTTCGATGGGACTAGAGATATTCCCATTTGGGGAGCGGACAGCCGAATCCGAAACTCTGCCTAGGTAAACGTTAAGTCCTGAAGCATCGAAGCTTGTCACTGATCAGTTGTTCTGGCTGGATGCCGAAGCCCGAGATTGCAGGGTGGATCTCTGATGATGGGCGTAGTGGATGGAACCGCAGTGGTCCTCATGGTGCGAAATAGTTTGCATGTCACGGCAGGCAACATGATCCAGTTCACCTTCCTTTCGCGCGTTTCCCAGCAGTACAGCGACTAACGGCGTTTGATGGCACTTGCTGTGCTTGTTCTGCTCACGTTTCGAGTAATTATCTTGTCATGGATTGCTTGCCAGGCTTGCCATCAGCATATCTCGACAAACCACGTGACTTTGCATATTAGCAGTCGGCTTGAAGCTGCAGCGGAATTTCCTGAGAGCAGACGTAGACGTTGTCAGATGGCTATTCAGGCCATTACCCCTGCCCAACTCCCAACATATCCTATAGAAGCGCTGCAGAGCCACGCCCAAAGCGAAACACACACCAGCTTCCCAAGACCCGAGATTCTCCTGATGCTCGAATCTTCGGCCCTGACCCTCAAGCCAAAACTCCAAATCCCAAAAGCCCAGGCCCTTCGTCGCTGGCAGCTTCCGATTCCGTGCCATTTCTGCCTGGCCGACTCAGACGGCTCTCGCAGGCGAGAGAAGAGGGCTGCCCTGTTGAAGGGCTTTGCTGTAAAAGGATGATCGAATGACAGTTACTGTAGGGTTTGCGGCATGCTTGCAGCTGTCTGCACTTTATCATGGTTCCGCTTAAGGGGGTTAAACGAGTTAAATTTGGCTTAGTGACTTTAGCGGGAAAGGGTTTGTCTGTGATGGTGGGGAATAGCTTGAGTTATGTCACTCAAGCCTTTCGTGATTTAGGTTCGTAAGGTTTTCAGAGCATCGTTCACCTCCGGGTCACATCGGCAGTACGCCGAGCACAAATGTGGCAAACCACCCACGGTCCACTGCCCTGCAGGCCAAGACGCTTTCGTGGCATCGCTGCACACCACGGACATTCGCATGGGGCAGAGTGAGGGAGGTGTGCACTTGTTGTAGTGGGCAAGTGTGCGTTTCTCGCGGTTCTCGAGTCTACGGTTTTCTCAGCACCGCCCTGGATCACCCTCGGCCATTTGCCCTCTCCAGTCTCTCGAAGCGCACCTACCCACGCCAGCACAAGCTCGGAGGACCTGCTGACCGGCCAAGCGCGCACAGTCTCAGGCAGGGCATCCGATGGTGTTCGCGGACACGCAAAGATACGATGGTAGGCCGTGGCTTCCCCCAGATGAAAAGCATGAACCGCCTGTGGGGCCCAAGAGGTCACGACTCAGCAGCTACAAACTCAACAAGCCTACCTTGCTCCTCCGTGGTTCGATCAAACTAGCCGTATACTGTATGAAGTGAATGGTCAAATATGTCGTTTCTCCTACCGCAGGACGAGCGCCACTGCAGACGGCAGTCGCCCCCAGGCATCGTGTCCGACAGCAAGTCAGCAGTAGTGTAGTAGTCGTCGTCGTAGTAGCACTTGCAGTAGCAGTGGCAGTAGTATAGGAGTAGGTGCTAGTGTAGCAATAGCAGCAGCAGTAGCAGCCGCTACTAGTCGTGCGAGTACAAGCAGAAGGAGCAGGATATGGGTAGCAGAGGCAGCAGCAGAAGCAGTAGCAGCAATAATAATAGCAGTCGTTCTAGCTCGCCGCCAGCAGGATGCAGAGTGGAAGCAGCAGCACGCAACATTTTCTGTGATCAACAACGCCCGCAGAACATCAAAAGCAGACCTTGGTCTGGTCCTTGCTCCGTTGCTCTGGCGACAGTCTTGAGCTGTCTCGCGGAATCTTTCGGTTGTCCAGCATAGGCGGGCCTCTCAGATCAATTCCGGTAAAACAATCGCACCGGATCCCCGACGAAGTCTTCGAAATATCGGGGAAGAATCTCATGTCAGTTCGGAGTTGAGCGTTCCGTCATTTGGGACTGTGCAGAGCCAGCCTACCGGCCCGATCATGCAAATCAAGGGGCGATGACAGAGCCGTGCGTCATGTCGGTAGGCTCATCGTGACATGCCTACCAAGTTGCGCCTGCTACTACAGTACGACAGAAGGCGTCTACCCTTTTGCCATCATTGCATTCAGTGCAGCATTACGTTCAGCAGCAGTATAAGGAATGATATTCACAAGAAAGATCGCGGTGCAGCTTAGACTTGCAAGCCGCGCATCGTGCAGGTTTGGGGATTTCTTGTTGCAGCGTACCTCTGGAATTCGAGCTGATGCTGTGTTCGCACCTCAGCACCGGGGAGTCTCGTCACACAGTCCTTAGAGCATCTCGAGACCTGGCAGTTTTGCTTAGACAGGTTGTGAGCCAACTCAGTGTAGAGCTAGAGAACTTCCGCGGAACATTAGCAAGTCCTGCTCGTCTCGTTTTCGGAGCTCATCAGGTTCAGCGTGGGAGACATCCAAATCATCTTCCGGCCACGCCAGAGTGCGCAGGCATGTGTCAGAGGAGTGCTCTTGAGTTGTAGGGTCATCTCATTGGCCCCACGGAAGAGTGCAAGGGAGAGCGATAGAATGGAAGAATCAGACACTGCCGTCTGTCTTTGACCCGACTTAGCGGTGCAGGCTTTGTCTCTGACCTCGCGGCCGTGGCACCCGGTGTTATTGCGTGCATTTGCTGATAGTGTACTCTGCCGGGAGCTGCAGAATCCCCCAGGTTCTGCAAAGGACGTCTGGTGGGCGGGTTGTAGAGCCGCAAGCTTCAATCCAGTCATGCATTCAAACGCCTCGTGTTGCTCCGGTCACAGGATCTTGCGGGATGAAACCGGTAGGTGAAGCTAGCACCCAGATGGGGAAGAGTGTCAGACACAGAGTGACTCGAGGCTGCAAGAGGATCCTGGATTGGGCATTGACCTTTCCAGCGCAGACTTGGAGGTCCAATCGGAAGCAATCCTGAAAGTTAGTTTCCTTTGCGCTCGCCTTTCCTATGTCCGATGAAGCTAGCTAGCCCATGTGTGTGAGCTTCATCTTTGTATCCGAGGTGAGGTGCAGGCTTGTGCTTAGGAAAAGTCGGAGCTCCAAGAGTCCATGTCGCCATGGAGGTGACAGACGGGCCGCAGCTGGTCAAGGAGGCCGGGGTTGGCCCCATCGCTGCACTAACCCTCCTTGTGCCTGTTTGTCGTGCCAGCGTGCTCGTCCTCGACCTAAATGCCTCGAAAATCCTCCGCTTTCTCTTGCCCTGACCCCGAGCTGTGGGGAACTTCAGCCTCTAACCCAACCAAAGCAAGTCCAGATCAAGTCTAGGATTCCAAATACTTGAAGAAGCTCTATGACTCTATGAGATATTGTAAGAGCAATCTGAACACAAGATTATACGTTAAGGCCCCAAGCACGACCAGGTTCTTCTGCTGCGGCCTGCAGCGTCTCGCCTTGCTCTGGCTGCAGACTTCGCCGCAGGGCGGCTCTTCGGGCTCAGGCTCCGGAGAGATGTTGTCAATCATGCGGGGAGCTCTGTGTGATAGTTAGGAACATCATCGGAGGTCGCAGCGCTCCATCTCAAGCTTCAATGTGCCTCCAGATACAGATCGACTGATGACTGACGGCTCTCAACACCCGTGTGGAGAAAACTCGGACCCCCCCGGCAAACAAGCCTGTAGCGGAGTTCAAAGCATCTCCGCCTGTGCAGGCTACGCAACGTCAAGAACCCGGAGGCACGGCGCCCGCGGGCAGTCGCCCACGGCATGACTGCAATATAACCATGATCATGAAGTGGTCGAGTTGGATCTGTATTTGCTGATGATGCTGCCTTGCCTCAAGCGTCAAAACACCAATTTGCCTCGGTGCTTTTGACAGCATTTTCGCGATTGCAGTTGCCTTCCTTTGCACTCTGATCATGGAGGCACGAGACTGCAATCACGACAACTTGGGTCGCTCCAACGGCTTCCCAGAACAGCTGGATACCGGGATTATGAACCCGTATCAAAAGGTCGGTGCAGGAGGGGAAGGCGGCAGCCAGGAGGAGGTGGAAGAAGGGGGTGGTGGTGAAGGCCCGCCAGAGAAGGTGGCAGGAGCTCACGCAGCACTCGGTGGTGGTGGAGTTGGGAGCCGTGCACACCATGGCCCAAGCAAGGCTGGCCACCTTGCGGGAGGGGACAAAGGAGGTCGGCGGTGGGAAGTGGCCTGGAGGCGGATGGTGGATGGGCGGTGGAACATGTCCCTCCCACTCGTGCCAGAGGAAGAGGAGGTGGAGCAGAGCTGGCGTGGGGAGGAATACTGGTGGAGGACGAGAGAAGCAAGACAGGGGATTGAGCATCAAACACGCTATGAGCACTTTCCATGCTTCGCGAGTGCGATTCGTGGGCCACTCGTTGGGAGCACAGCTGGCTGCGCGATGTGCGGCAACTTGGTCTTTCATTGGGCCCTTTTCCCCTTGTTGTCGTCCTATAGGTTCCTTCTAGATTTATCCAACACCAACGGGAAGCATTCAATATTTTTTTAGTAGGCTATTGGGGATCCTAGGCAGCTCCTGAAAAATTGTCTCTGCTGGAGCCGTACTTCAGCAAGCACCCCCACCTGTTCTTGGGGGTGCCACGGGGGTGCCACGGGGAGCTGACGACCGAAGGCGGCATCGGTGATTTTGCCGAACGCCTGACAGTGGAGCTTGTTGAAAGCATGTTTGTTGGGAAGGGTTCCGGAACTGGCGAACGTGCGCTCTGGCCCGGCTGGGGAAGATTTGGAAAGGGCGGCCACGCTAGTCGATTGCAAGCCCGACTGGTGTGAGGGCCTGAAGAAACATGTGCTTGGAGACACGGAACATATTGGGTGCCGACATTTCGCTGCAATGCCTTTGTGTTTGTTAAGTTTCCGGCAGAAGGTCTCCCGAGCTACAGCCCCCGATTCGAAATGCAGAGCCGGGCTCAGCCCTCAGTTCATGCCGCCCTTTGCGTCATGCCTCTGGACATAATGCCGGCCCATCAGTCCTGGAAGCAGACGGGCGGCAGCGACACATTTGACGAACCCGATGATTCTGACAGCTTCATCCTGAATCCGTCGATAAAACAAGGATGAACACTTGGTTTCAAGATTTGCGAACTCTTTGGTTCAACTTCCCGTCAAGCAGGACAAGCCGGAGCACTTATCGATAATTAGACTCGTGACGACTCCTTCAGTATGTTTTTTGGCTGCAGTGGCGATGATGTGCGCCGTCGCCGGCTGCGTGGTGGTTCTTCTGCCGGTCCCGGACAGTAGACAAGACACGTCCTCACGAAAGGGCTACGACAGCAATGATCATGAGATTGGGCGAAGTTCCGAGAACTTGCTGGCGTCATCTGGTGGTTCCTTTGCATCTTCCCATTCAGGTCAGCGGATTGTCATGGCAACACCTGGTATAGTATCACCTGGTTTAACGTCGCCTGGTTTCGCTCAATTAGTGCATGTGTAGGGCAATCGTGTGTCTTGAGCGCCTGAGTTGGAAACTTCCAGGTGGCGCCTGAAGTGCGGGAGCCAGCTTGGAAGTCATAAGAAGAAAAGCAGACATGTACCGTGCACCTTACCGGTTTGATTCCTAGATCTTATGGTCGAATCCTCCACATGGCGCGGGCAGCAAGTATGTCCATCATACACGATTCATTGACACGTAAGTCAAGTTTCGGAGAGCAAGAGTTCGTCTGGATGTGTTCATTGCGGGTTGTTGGTAACATGTCTTGAGCATGAGGAAGTAAGAGCAGACAGGGTTTTGCACAGGTGTTGAATGACATCCTCGACTCTAGACCCCAATCGCCAGCTCTTGAGGCCCAAACTCGTTTAGGAAATCTGTGTCACGTCTTGCTGCCGATGAGCGCGGGGGGCGGGACGGCAACCGTCCTTGTCCCCAATAACAGGAACAGCAATAGCAACAAGGTAACAATGACAGCAAAAGTGAAGACTGACCGAATGATCACAACAATGAGACGAGTATTGCCAACAAAAACAACAACAAGCAATAATTGGGGAGAGTGGTATCTTGAATAACAGCATACACATATTCTGTAGCACTGGAATAGATAGCATGAGCTACACATGCAACATGCAATCATGCTAAAGTTATCTAGCAGGCTCATGGCGTGACAGACTGAATAAGGATTGGATCGCATTTGCAGCACCCGACGTCCAAGCACCCTCTAGACATGGCTAGCTCACCCGATCAATCCCCGTTATGACACTGACGATGGAAAGTACAATGACACTGATGGTATCATGATGATGATAAGGTAATCATGGTGATGATGATGGTGATGATAATTATGGTGATGGTCCATGATGGTGCTGGCGATGAACATAACCTTCACAATACAGCCCCCGGATGCAGGACCTTGGTCGAAGCCCAAGAAGCTGTAGCCCTCCGTCTCCAGGTGCCCGGAAGCGTCCTTTGGACGCTCAGGTCCTTCTCACGGCCGAGGTGCGGGGGGTTTTGGTGGCAGCATCACATGTTGCATGTGATGCATGCGCGATGGCAGGAAGACGAAAACACAACAGTGTTTATCAAGTCTTGCAGAACACCCGAATGATTGTAAGTCTGAATGCTAGCCTGTGCTATAGTGTAGAGTTACGAGTGTGAGTGAGAAGGCCCACGCCCAAGGAGACAAAAGGAGACCGCGGGCCTCGCTCGAGTCAAGCCTACGCAGTCCCGCTTGTTTTCGTCATGCTGCTTTGACCTATAAAACTAAGTGAATATTTAGCGATAGCGCTCCCTGTGATATTATGAAGACGCAGCACTGGCGAGGCTAAAGGTTGCAATCTCGTACAGTGCTTATCAAGCCGATCCGCATGTGAAGGCTTCGTGGCTCCTTGGTGACGGCATCCGAGGCGAGGTGGGCTGAAGTCTTTTCTCGGCTTGGAGATTTGTGTGTCAATGAACTTGATGAGCACGAAGCCGAGCGGTACCATGGCTGTGCATAAGGGCTCGTGGCGATGACGGAATACCCCGAAACTAGCCATTTCGAAGAGCATCCTAATTTCGGTGTGACCAACTGTGGTCTTTCCCGAACGTGTTTGCTCAGCCCAACCTTCCCACCCCGCACGCACCCGCTCTGCAAGGGGGATTGTGGATTATGCTGATTAAGCCAGGGCTGTGCGGCCGGGGCAGGCTCATGTAGTGATGCAGGGCAGGGATAGAACCGAATACACTGCAAAGATGCCATAACAACAACAGTGTTGTCCACTGCTGTAGCGCCTGTGCCGTCATTGTCTTACTAAATCATCTACAGTCGTTCAATTTGCAACGGGCGTTGTTCATTGATGATTCAGCATGGAAGCTAGGTCCTGTCAATTGGGTTGCGCAGACAGGGTCTAAGTACATCAAAATCGTATCCTGAAGCTCTTGTCAGGCTGATGCCGGTGCGGCCGTGGCGGCTGCTGCTGCTGGCCAGGCAGTTTTGGTGAAGGAAAGTCCGCCGTATCTGACCCAACCCCTGTTCATCACGATGCAGGCCCTGGCAAGTGCCACCGCCACTGCTGCAGACAGCGTGGGCCTTGGTGCCCACCAAAATCTTTGCGCACAAGTCCGGTCAGACGCATTCAGACGCTACACGCTGTAGCTGTTTGTTCGGGTTATGATATGATGAATCCAGCCAATCCACCTCCGGTGCCAAGTCTGTTATCCGCGAGCGCTAGGTGCACCCCCGCACGAAGCTGCTGCCAGCGAAGTCTTGCAATGGAGGGAGCCTTAGAGATGCATGTTTGGACTGATTTCTTACAGCATATAGGTTCATATAGATACATCGGCATGCGGTATGTATGCAGTATGTTAGACTACAAATATGTAAAGCAAGGACGACACAGACGGACACTTTCATGCTGACGCGCAGCAAGACAGTTTAAGGCAGGCGGACAGAACCGGTTGTAGCGGCATGTCAGGATCATGTCTGTAAGTTTGCACATTCGCGCTTACACACATAAATGTATACCAGGCCAATTCACATACCAACATATACCTGCCTGCTTGCCCTGCCAGCCTCTCTACCTGCTGATGTACCTACCCACCTACCTAGCTACATACTGACGGACGAATCTTCCGACCTAAGACCTGCCGATGCACCGACTTACGGACCTACCTACTTGCCTAAATTCCTAAACATGTTTCATGTTCCAGAAATATGTCTCAGGCGCAGACACTAGTAATCATGATGTTGAGATGTCCGTTCGACAACTTGATGCCGACACGGTACAGGATGAGTGTTGTGGGCGTCCGCCGAGGACCATGATAAGATTCGCTGGAGGCCGATATGTAAGGCACTTTACGTCCGTACTGAGGTAGCGACCATTGTAAAACTTTCGAGGCAGCACCTGACTCACAGTTGAGGTTTAGGGCTCCCTTTCAACCATGAGCCCTATTGAGGTTCAGGGCTTGGGGTACAGTTCCCATTCGTTCGAGGCAGCTTGTTTCGTCCCTCGACACAGCGGCTTTCCATCTTGGCTCTGAGGCTTGACTGGACCACACAAGGCCGCGACGAGATTGCAGAGCCTTCGGCAGCAGAGTTTCGCGTTGGACTCTCCTCGAGCATTGGCAAAGTCTGGAGTCAATCCTTTTGTTCATCATGCGCCCTCAGCCTTGCAGCAATGTTGCACGTGCACGGTTGGCAGTACACATGCGGAGTGCTTTGCTAGCGTGCCTCGCATTGCACGGGGTGATGTGCGATCTGAGGAGCTGGAAGCCACTCCGGTGCGCGGTCGGGTGCCGTGAACGGGGGTAAGCCTAGCCTTTGCAGACATAAGGTAGGTCTTCACGGGAGGGTCTGATATCCTGGCCATCTTCTTGAACTTGTTTGGGAAAGCTGCTGTTCTCAGGACTTGGTCAGATCCTTTCTTAGAGGAGTTCGTAAGGCCATAGACACGGTGACTGTCACCACCCGACCCGGGAAAACTTCAAGTCACTCAGAAGCCTTGGTTCAAAGTCTGTCGAATCCGAAGTCCGAGGTCTGCTGCAGATTCTCCCCAACAGCCCTTTCTTGGAGAGCAGCTTCTTCGACTTTCCAGACACGGAGGTCGCAGCGATTCCTTTTCTTCCTTCCGGCTTTGTGAGTCGCAGTGTTCATTGAGTAATTGAGAGACTCCAGATGTTCAGATCATGATGACGGCCATATTGCCGCCATCATCATCATCATCATCATCATCATCGTTTTGATGGCACTTCTATCAACCAGTTTATTTTCTTTGCTTGTGCATATCACAAGAGTCGTGATCGAACGGTCGGACAAGGCAAGAGATAGTTCAATGGTAGAAAATCTTTAACGGATCATCGACGAAAATGAGAGTATTACTACTCATGAGAGGTGTTCGATGGACCACTTCATGAACATGCCGTACTGCAATACGGGCAGAGCATGGCGCGGACCATCGCATCATTGTCGTTATCTCGAAGCCTTTTTCTTTGACCTTGGAGCCGGGTTAGGCTTTTGTTGTTGGTTTATGGCTTGGGTGTTAGGGTGTTATTGTATGGAGGATTAGGGTTTGGGGGCTTTGGGCTTTGGAGGGCACCTTCAGCTTGGCAGGTCGCCTTTTCGATGGCAGTCCTGCCCGGACAGGCGCGGTTTGGCTGCGTGTTTGTGACTCTGGCACTTGCCTTGCCGTTGTGGCCGTTCTCGTCGCTGACTTTGGGCATCACCCTATTGGTGATTGTCGTTGCAGGTTTGAGGGTCTGAGATGGGGGACATCAAGTCTATTACAGTAAGAGCAAATTCAGCCGCCTTTCGAAGTGGGCAAAAGCCCATTGCTAGATTCTTCTATGAGAGTCTGCACACATGTCAAGAACTGCCATCGTACCCGGGGCATCTTCGAAGCTGACTGCAACAGTCGCCATTTGTGCTGGGAGGCCAGGCCAGATCAGGACTCAGGACAGCTGTAGGATCGACATGCTTGCTTGTGGTTCTGTATGGCAACTCAAGATTTGTATGTATGTGCGTGCATATATGTAAGTAAGTCGTTTGTCTGGAGGTACGTATGCAGGTATGTACGAGGTATCACTGATACACCGAGAGTCCGAGAGCAGGCAGAAAGAGAGAGAGGGAGAGCTCTCGATAGGCATTCCACGTGAGGGCTCGCCCCTCAAGCCTGGCGATAACTGGCTGCTATCTTGGGAGTTGATTTTCTGTTGTTCGGGAGGCCCGGGTACGATCTCCACATCCCTCGTGTGATCAGGCAGATGTGGGGCAGCGCTTTCTGATCTTCGCGCCGGCGCCTGAGGAAAGCGCTCTCCAAGAAGCGTGGGGTTGAGATTATGGATGTATGCTTCCGGCTTTAAATATCCCGGAGGTGGCATCCTGGATAACCGGAGATAATCATCCAGTCCAGCGCATCTGTGCTTTGGACCACACATGCGACACAAACAAGCATGACATGAAGAATCCATGTTAAAATGTATGCCATGTGACTGTGCAGATTTGAGAAGAGCCACACGGTGTTTTTTTGTTTGAGTTATGCAACCACTTTCATTCGCTCTTGCTCGGCTTGTAACGGATGCATCGGGCTCCAGCGAAGCAGAGCCAGAACACTGCAACTCCGGGTTGGACCCCTGAGCCCTGCACCACACATCCCCACCCCCGCAGGCCAGGCTCCAAGAGCCGCATACCCAAGCTCCAAGAGAAAAGGTAGGACACGCCTGGAGTTCCGAAAAATCCGAACTAGAGAGTTATTCCTACATACATGTCCGTATATAGATATAGACTTCCAATTAGATATATTATGTATATGATTCTAATACTTTCGCATCATCTACTATGTTACACTACCGAATGTGTAGGATTAATCATTCTGCAGTGTTAGATTCCATGATTCGGAAACACTATAAAAAACCTGAAAGGCAACCCTTAAGACCCTAAACCCAAACCCCGTTTCAAAACCCTAACCCCTTTAAACACCCCTAAACCCCGAACCCCTTTCAAAAACCCTGA
This sequence comes from Symbiodinium sp. CCMP2592, assembly GCA_905221615.1. Taxonomy (NCBI): domain Eukaryota; class Dinophyceae; order Suessiales; family Symbiodiniaceae; genus Symbiodinium; species Symbiodinium sp. CCMP2592. The sequence goes on along the minus strand of CAJNDT010005908.1, from coordinate 183,031 downwards.
ACCCTAACCCCTCTTTAAACACCCCTAAAGCCCGAACCCTTACCTGTAAAACAAAAGCAAAAAAGAGAACCCCTACCTTTGGCGATGTGCGCGACGGCCACGCTGCGCTGCTCGGGAAGCGGCCGAAGCTTCCGATGCTCCGCTAGGCGGCTGAGGGTATAGGGCGGGTTTACGGGATTAGGGGTTTTGGGGTTTAGGGTTGAGGGTTTAAGGACCCTAAATCCTCAGCCATAGCTCGAAACCTCATTAGAGCCAGCAAGAGGATTCGTACAAAACAGAGCTATGACAGTGGTACAGGGTTTGCTGTTGTTGTTCTTTTCATTTCTTCTTAATACTGTTGCTCTTACGACTGGTACGACTATGAGAGTTATAACTATGGCTCTTGCTAGTAATTAGTAGAATCATCATGGCTACGATCATTAGCAGAAGCATTGCTAGCCATGCCTCGTTTGAAGACACTGCCATGTCCGAGAAATGGGAAGTGCAAAGCTGTGGGGAATATCAGCTGTACTGATACAATGGTAAGATTCTGGAAGGCCCGAATCCTCGTGACAGGTCATAACTTTTCAGGACGTTGATGCTCTGACTTCTGGCTAAGGTTCAATAAGGACTGTTTTCAAGGCCCCCTTCCAAGCATTATAGACTTAATCAAAGATGTCTCAGCGAAAGTGCTTCAACGTATTCCGGGAGAGCACACAGTGGGCCGCTCTCGGCAACGGATGCCCTGAATCAAAAGGATGCATCCGTGCTGTCACTGCGCTATAGGACCTTACTTGCTGATGATGATTGTGGCGGTTATTACGGGAATCTTGTACGGTTTCTGCGACGTGTTTCCTCGATAGAGGTCTCCGCTTTGCGGCGTCGCACCGCGCCCCAGGCGCTTCGCGTGGCTTTGCTTCTGAAAAGGTCGCAGTATTAGAGGTTGCACGAAACTTTTCACGTCACTTGCTTCTGAGTTGCTCCTCATTCGAGTCTAAAAGCTAGAAGGTTCTTACAGCAGGCTCTGGCCCCCGCGGAGCTGAGGTGGTGCACCGCGCTTCGGCTGCTGCGCCGTCTGCTTTCGGCTGGCTCTCTCCGTGTTGGCAGCCTCCAGGAGGTCGAGCCTACTGTATCGATTTATCTGTCTATCTACCTATCTATCTAATGTATGTGTGCATGCATACAGTACATAATATGTGTATATCTATAGACGTATACGAATGTCTAAAGGTGTGTTTGTATAGTTATACGTATATGTATAGGGCTATGTATATGTATATGTATATGCGTATAGGTTCTCCCTACACCGTACACCCCGGATCCTATAAGCCCTATAAGCCGCACACCATTAAACGACTGAGCCCCCAGAACCCTAAATCCTAAAACCCCAAACCCAGAATCTTTTGGACCCCGAACCTTCTAAACCCAAAAACCTTCCAACTCTGGCAGGGTGGAAAGGGTTCATTGAACAAAAATCCGGCCAAACTCCCCAAAACCAACTCTACAACCGCCCCCCCCCCCCCAAACCCCAAAAAAACAAGGTCTAAATTCGAAAGCCTTCCATAGGTGGAGCAGTGCCTCACAGATGCCATCCGAGTGCTGAAGCAGGAGAAGGCCCAGGCCAGGAGTTGCTGGAGGCATCTCTTGGGAGGTTTGGGGTTCAGGATTTAGGGTTTCAGGTTTTTTTAGGGTTTTGGGGTTGATTGCTTATTTGAGGTTTTTTTTTTGTTAGGGTTTGGGGTGGATTGCTTATTTGAGGGTTTTGGGAGGATGGTTGAGGTTGAGGCCTTTAGGCATTCGATACTGGGGGGGACTTGGCAAGCTAAGGGTGTATGGGTTGGCGTGTCGGGGACTCGGGGGAGCAGCGGGATGCTACTGAGGGGAAGATGGCAAGCTGCCTCGAAGGGTTCTTTGCGAGTTTCGAAGACCTCCAAGAAAGAGAGCCCTCATGTTAGGAATGGTTTGCCTTAAATGGTACGACCCATCTCGCATAATCAAGTGGGCAGCCTGCAGTTTGAATCCGCTTGGCCGTAACCCTAAACTCAATCTAACACCCGTAGCGCCTAAATAAAGACCCTGAAGCCCCTAGAGCCCCAACCATTGCATGGCGGAGGCCTCTGTGTGCCAGCAAGAGATCCTCGGATGTCTGTGGAACTCTCCTCAGTTGGAAGTTTCACTTGTTGCATGTGTCCAGTTTACAATACGCACATGTTCATATGCATCCGCATGTACATACATATCTATATCTTTATACATACCTGTATCTACATATAGATCTACATCTATATCTATATTCATACAGATATCAGCCAGTGAAGAAGTGAACATGCAAGCACATCCAGGTACATGAAGCATAAACTTACGCGCATGTCACATAGATGGACTAGGTAAGTAGGTATGTACTGAAGTGTGCTTTGATGGAGTGCTCGTGTTGAGACTGCAGGTATGCACGCGGCCTTTTCTTGCAAGATGCCATTCGCTACGAGGAGCCCTAGCACCAAGCCGGCTGAAAGCAGCAGGCTTGGCATTATTATTCCGAGGAAGAACGTCGATGAGTTCTAGTGGTGAGATGGCCGGCTGAACGGCAACAGCAAGAACAAGTCGTGCTTGACCCGCTGGCACCTGTGGAATTCGACATGTTCATATGTATATGAAAGCGTTACAACCCCAAGCTTAAGCCCGAACCCGTCTGCAGTAAGATCCACAATGCCAGTTCCAAGAGCAGCAAAACCTTATTCGCAGGACGCCGGCGCCTCCTTCGCCGAGGCGGGCCAGTGCTTGGAGGCCCGACTGGTGTATTGTGGGGCTAGCAAGAGCCTCCCATGTCATTCCTAGCCATAACTGTGTCTCCTCGGCTGTTTCAGGGTTGGTTTCGTAAGTCCAGGCTCCTAGGCTCCACTTTGTATCAACTTTAGTTTTGTGCCTGGAGCCTTCGTAGGAGCTTGAAGAAAATCTGGAAACTCAAGAAGACCAGACAAGATGCTATAGAACCTTCTGCGCAGCCACACACCGGAGCCTCGGAGTGCCATGAATGTGAGCCCCAAACCTATATGAGATTGTGAACCTGGAGGGGGGCTTCTGAGTGTGTCTCTTCGCGTTTTGCCCAAGAACTCGGCTGCACCCGAAAACAAGCACCGCACGCAGACCACCCCGTAGACCGGCATCACTTGCGCGTCCGCAGGAAACGCTTTGGCCGGACGCCATTGGATTTCTGCTTAGTTTCTGCCAGTCCGTATGAAATCGAGTGTCTACAGCCCTCTGATCCTCTTATATCCCAAAACCAAGCATGAAGACTCTGAAGCCTGAAAACCATGAGGCCCACACCCTGAACCCTGTCCCTCGACCCGAAACCCCGTAGGAGGGCTTCGGCCTAAACTCTGAAACGCGAGACAACCTAAAATTGACTAAACCCTAAAGCGGCCCGGCAAACCCACATAAACCGTATAGACTCTCTGATGAACCCTCAAGGGTCGATGATAAACCCTTGAGGGTCGATGAGCCCTCTCAAAAATGGCTCCGAACCCTAAACCCTAAACCCTGGCTGGCATTCCAGACATCCTTTGGGCAGACGGAAGAGAGGGCTCAAAAAAAAGAAACCTAAACCCTGTTTCGCCGACTCTCCCAGGAGGCCTTGCGCCGGGGAGACCGTGGGCCGCTAGCAGAGGCGAGGAAGAGGGGAGCTCTCTAAAATTCGGGTCCCTTTGCAGGGTTCCTAATAGGGATCTTCAAGGGTTTCTATAAGGGTACTTTAAGGGCAGTTCTCTAAAATTCGGGTCCCTTTGCAGGGTTCCGAATAGGGATCTTCCAGGGTTTCTATAAGGTTTCTAGGTTTCTACTAGGGCGCCATAACAGCAGTTCTCTAAATTAGGGTCCCTCTTTAGGTTACCAAAATAGTGCGGCGCCCTTATACGAGGACCCTAAGATTGCCCATGTGGGGAGCTCGGAGGGCTCTTGGTTTGGCTTGTCAGACTTATACAACGGTGCTTAAAGGGGTTAATGAGGGGTTACAAAGTACTACGAAGGTGCTCATGGGTGGTATGGCTTCTTGTTGAAGCGGCTTAGAGGGTTTGTCATAGGGCTTCGGTGGTCTATAGGGCTGCTGGGACGTATAGGATCGAGGGTTGTGGGCTGAGGGCTTATGGGGTTCACAGTCCGATATACTTTAGGGATTGGGAATTAGGTTCAGGTTTTATCTTACGGTTGGGGCTTTGGCGCTTAGAGCTTCGGGCTGTAGAAGATTCGATTGTTTCTTGTTCTCAGCTAGGCCTAGCAGCTAGGCCTCTTGTAGGCAGCACATTTGGGCTCAGGGGTCATGCAGAGTCATTCGAAACTAAAGACATATAATTACGCCGGTGTTGCTTCGAAACGACTCGGGTTCCCGGGAAAGAAGCTATTTAGCGGATAGGCTGTTACTATGAGGGGGAACCCTGGAAGGGGCCGGTATCATAATATGGAACTTCAGAACAACTCTCCAACAACGATCATACGACACGTTGTTGTTCTATGTAGAGTCTACAATGTAGAGCAATGGCATCTGCTTTGTACAGTCCAACTTGTTGAGTGTTCATTGGTACCAGGAGTTAACAGTTGTGTTTAAACAGATTCTTCTAACAATAGACGATGAACGCGGAAGCTTTGAATCTAGGGTGTAGGGTCGGTGATCGTATTTTGCTGCAAACCCTGCACCCCGAAACCCCACTGGCTTTCAGGTTTCAGCTCTAGTACGAAGTAAGAGACCTGCAACCCTCAACCCGAAAAATCCTAAACCCTAAATGTCAAAGCCTCGTCCCTCAAAAAGGCGCCCCCTAAAAACACAGCCTGGACGAGGCATCGCGGCGCTTCTTCATGGTCTGCCTCACCTACCAGAGACGGTTTTTGGAAGCCTTGCGACTGGGAGAGGCTCTCGGGGGGGGTGGGTTGATCCTAAACACGGAAACACAAAAGGGTTCAGGGTTTGTTGACTTGGACCTGAGGGTTAAGAGTTCAGGATGTGGTTTTGGGCTGGCGAGTTTTGGTGTAACTAAATCCTTAGCTTGTTTTGCGGCTTCTAGGTCATTTAGGAGCGACTTTAGGGTGCACAATCTGTTCTCTAAAGTTCGAAGGTCTCGTTTCGGGATCAGATGTTTTGGCTTCTCAGCTCTGGTTTTCACAACGCGTCAAATAACTCGGAATCCCTAAGCAAGCTGAAAGGAGACGTTGCAGCTCTTCCGCTCCGCCTCTGTCCTTCGGCTGCTGGGCGAAGTTCGAAACCAGCTGGGCCTGCAATTGGCCACAGAGGACTTCTTGCCTTCTGGTGTTCAGGGCTCCAAGGGCCTAGGCCTAGGCTGTGATGTGTTTGAATTGTAGCGAACTCTGCATGGCAAAATGGAAAGACAAAACAGAGGTGATGTTCGAACACAAACCGGAACCAGGCCGAAAAAAGACTCCCGAAACCAGCCCGGCTCAGAGACACTGATAAGTTATTCAGCGGTCAATTTGAAGCCGAAAAAACAAGTCACAAAAAGCGCCCCGAAAGGGTCCGCAAAGTTTTAGGTGCCCTTGGGAAAGCCATAGCGGCAGAGGCCACGTTCTATGTCCCAGACGAATATCGGGATTGCTATGGTGCGCAGGGTGCAGTGCTGGCAAGACCGCTTGGCAGCAAGGAGACAGGATTCTTCCTCCGTGGCAACAAAGCGATGGATGATGCTGCCAAGAAGCAAATGCCGCTTGTGATCCTCGCCGATGACGTCGCCGAGATTTTGTGCACTCAGTTTGCCCGCTCCACATGGGCCAAGCCAGGGCAGCGAACTCCTGTGTCATTTTTGACCACCGCAAGTGCCAGTTGGAACGGCATGTTGCTGTCTGGTGCTCGCCTGGGAGGGCTGCCGCCGAACAGCAACGCATATGCAGAAGGCAAAGGTTGGGATGCCCACAACAAGGTCACGACGCTTTGCAGCCTGCGTGGTGACTTTTTAGTCGCACACCCCAACGCCGAGCCGCGGATCGACCCTCACATCCCGGAGGGGAGGAAATGGGACTTTGACTTAGCAGCACAACATTTGTTCAAGTACGGCGGGGTGGCACGCCTGAATTACGCCCTCTGCATGGCTGATGATTTCAATTTGGCTGGTGGTTTCGAGAAGGGCACGGAGGTCAAGCGTAACATCGGTGAAGGTCGCGCCGTGGAGTACTTCTGCAAGAAGTGGCCGCAGTTTCTCATCGAGGTTGACGAAAAAGCTAAGCCGAAACGGTCGCCCAGCCACCACATCAAACTGCACGTTTCAAAAGAAGCAGCACGCACGTTGCCCAAAATGGTGGTGGTCCCCAGCCAGAATCTCCAGCGACTCGCGCCGGGACGGGCGAAGCCCCGTAAACATTTGCTGCTTGGTTGCCATGGGAGCCCTTTTTCTTTTGTTTTGTTTTTAACCCCCTCCTGTTTCTTTAACCCCCGAACCTGTCTCATGTTTTTAATTCCCAGCCTGTTGTGTTTGACCCCTGGTCCGCTCCTTGCTTGCAACCTGGTTTTTTAACCCACAAACCCATATTTCTCACCCCCTATCCGGCCCCCAAATTTCGCCCCCTCCCCCAACGCCACCGCCCCCCCAACCCCCCGTCCCCCGGAAATAGTCCCTACTACAACAAGAACCTCGATACCACAACCAGAAGCCGTATACTACAACCAGAAACTGGACCCTACTACAACTAAGCAGCCATTTGCGCGAAAAAGGTACTGGACAGGCCTTTTTGTGGTTACTATTTGCAGGTTTGAGCCGCGGTAGTAAACAATCGGGCTTACCGGGTTTAAAGCCTCTGGAGTATTACACTAGTAGGTTTTTCAGGTTTGAAGCTGTAAGCCTTCGGGTTTTGCAGGTTTGAAGCCTTCGCGGTAGTAAACCTTTTGGTTTTAAGGTTTAAGACTTCTGGGTTAGCACACTAGTGGGTTTTCAGGTTTGAAGCTGTAAGCCCTCGGGTTTTGCAGGTTTGAAGCCTTCGTGGTAGTAAACTTTTTGGTTTGGGGGGCTTAGAAATTCTGGGCTAGTACACTAGTGGGTTTGTCAGTTTTGAAGCTGTAAACCCTCGGGTTTTGCAAGTTTGAAGCCTTCGCGGTAGTAAACCTTTTGGTTTTAAGGGTTTAAGACTTCTGGGTTAGTACACTATTGCAGGTTTGAAGCCTTCGTGGTAGTAAACTTTTTGGTTTGGGGGGCTTAAAAAAATTCTGGGTTAGTACACTAGTGGGTTTTTCAGTTTTGAAGCTGTAAACCCTCGGGTTTTGCAGGTTTGAAGCCTTCGCGGTAGTAAACCTTTTGGTTTTAAGGGTTTAAGGTTTTGAGATTTTTGGGTTAGTAAACAATTGGGCAGGTTTGAAGCCTTCGCGGTAGTAAGCTTTTTGGCTTTAGGGCTTTAAGACAGTTAGTGTTAGTTCTTAGTCGTTCGTGATGAAGATTTAGTGGACCGTACCATCCGGACGAGAAGGGTGCCTACTGCAACTGTTGTTTTTTAGAAACGAATGTGTTTCCTTAAACGTTCGTCATCAGATTGGAAACCATGCAAAGTGTGAGTTTTTAGGCTGGTTGTGACATGGTGGTTTCTGGCTTGCACAAGTCCAGGCCCAGTTGTGGTATGGGGCTTCTGCTTGTGCTATTGGGCTTCCGGTTGTAGTAGTGACTAGTCGTCCCCTCCCCCGCCCCGCCCCCCTTTGAGATGTAACCTGGGCGTGTATCCCCTCGCAGAAAGCGTACAGGAACACACGCAGCACAGGAATCGCTTTTGCTACAAGCGCACAGCTGTAGTAGTAGTTCTTGTTAGACTTTGCTAGGCTAAACTTTACTAGACACGTTGCTAGATTGCTAGACATTGCTAGAACTTTGAGCAACAGGCATGGATACATGCCAGTGATACGTGAGACATTGACAGGCACTTGGATGTGAAACATCTCAGTGTTTCAACCAGGCACAAATTTTAAAGCACGTAGAACTGCATGGCCGTGAAGTCGGCATTCTACTCGCATGTTTTGATGCTCAAGCGAATTAGACGCGGAGTAAAACATGAGTTACGAGACTTGGTGACTTCCGAGAATTGAAAAGTTCTCAGCCTGACGGTTTGGGACCAAGGACTGGAGGTTCGAGGCCTGAACTTGACCGCTGCGGTTTTGCCTCAGGTACTACCAGTACGCCGTCGACCCTGACGACGACGACGCGTATCACATCGTCTTCAAGGGCGGAAGGGTTTTAGGGTGTGGGGGAAGGGGTTTGGGTTTTCTTGTGCAGTGGAGGAGAACCAAAACCAAAAAAAAAAAAAACAAAGCCAAAAAAAACACACAAAACACAAATCAGAAAGTCGTGATCCAGAGTTCGGGACAATGCCACTTACAGAAGACCTTCTGATTTTTTTGTTTTGTTTTTTGTTTTGTTGTGATTTTGGTTTTCTGTTTTTTTTGATTTTGGTTTGATGCTATTTGAGGTTTTGTTTATTTTCTACTCACTGTTGGTTTGCTGTAGCCCTCTTCACGCTTTAGCGCTCTGTTGTAACAAGACCGTGCTGGAAAGCAATGTGGACTCGCCATATGGAGTGCGCGACTAAATTGCCGGATGAGATGATTGCAGAAATCTGGAGTTTCTCACAACGCATCTTGTCTTGTTAATAAGGTTTTTTCGTTCCAAACACTATTCTTTCTTCTGATAGCCTTTATTTCATATGTGAAGGCAACGATAACGATGAGGGAACTCTCGGACCCGTACCTGGCCCACCAACTCAGCATGAGATCTTCATTGGCTTCCTGCCAGACGGTACTTGCTCGCATATATTACTGTTTCTATAAGATAGTCTTATCATCGTCAAACCCTCGTTTGATAAAAATGTCAATGCTCATATACACTGAGGTTCCCGCGCAGTGCGCCTCGGTGAGCTCATGTACAAAATCACTCGTGCCGGAGAAGACCGCCTCAGCGACGCTGATTTGACTTTCTTGGGCTATTGAATATCAACCTTGGGGTGGAGCTGATCAGTTAAACTGACATGCTCTATCTCGGCCCCTGCCGTTGCAGGAAGGTAAAACCGGAATGGAGCTGTTCAGTTAAACTGAAATGTTCTATCTCGGACCATAATGTTCATTCCTCTGCCGTTGCGGAAAAAAAGCCAATGCTTGCAAGTATCTGAACAGCGGATGCACAACTTTTGCGGTTCCTATATAAGCCATCACCGTAACATTTTGTCAAAGCTAGCAGAATCATACAGTCGCTAATTGTCCTTCGTTCCGGCATCGTTCGCGTGCCTCGCGAATCATGTCGAGTTAAGCCGCAGAGCACGACATCCAAGATGGAGGTTTCAACTTTGAGGAGGCATGTGCACATGCACAAGGTCAAAAACTTTAAGGTTGGGAAACCAAGCCCATCAAGTCGGATCGCGCTGTTGGTACAGTTCGAATATCTGACCTCCCTATTCGTCATTTGGAAGCTTCGCCGGCTAAGATCGAGCAGTTCGCAGACATTCTTATGGGATATCACATTGACTTCACACCCGGTATGTTCGAGCAGGTCTACCAGTTGTGTTATGATGGCAAGTATGGACAGCTCCCCGAGCCGTTTTCTCTTGTGAAAGCACCCCTTGTGCCCTACACAATCCAGTTCGTGATCCTGCCTGCCTCTGTGCCCCAGGATGCCGATCCAAATCGATCCTACTATCACATCGTGAAGCACGTCTATCTGCATCGCACCAAGATCCCATCCAAGGATTGCGTCGCAATGTGCAAGGGAACTCCTATGAGAGGTCTTGGAGCCTTCAACTACATGATGGACAGAATGGGCGGTCAACAACTACGCCATTGGATTGTCAAACCCAAGTATGAGAAAAAATGATTTGAGATCAACAACAACGCTCTTTAGGTTATGAGTTCATCCACAACTTTGGGCCCCGATGCAACAATCGGAACCAATTCATGGAGTGGACGGACGAGCAGATCCACACTCCAGGACTCCAGGTGGTAAACTGGAGAATTGGCCGGAAGCCAAGGTGAAAGAAGCACTTTCGAACTACATTGAAGGCAGGCAGAATGCCAAGACCCTGGAATTCTGGCCCTTCACGTTCAAAACGTTCATCCCGTGGTTTCTGAACCGTGTGCCTCAAAGACCGTTCTGTTTATGCAATCCACGTACGAAATCAACGAAGCGGATCGATCCGATCTCGTCCCCTCGGTTGTGACCGTGAAGCATCTCGACTTTCAAGGCGGAGCCGCTCACAAGGTTCAAAACAGGGGTTTTCGACGACGGAATGTTGCAACGCATGGATTCTTCATTCCTGAAAGCCTTTCTGAACCCGTCTGCTGCTTGTCTGAGGTTTATACGTTTTTCTTTTTCTTTTTGGTAGTTGTTTTCGGACTGTTCAATGATATCATAGTTGAGTCTATTTATTTGTGTTGAACTAGCAAAGCTTTCTCAGGAGGAAGATGCGACAGTATGGGCCCGGTATTCCTCTGCTCAATTTGATCAAGGCGCCGGACTTCATGCTTGCAACAATCCGTATGACAAAGAAATTGACCAGAAGCTATACGACACCATGAATGCTTCGAAGGTCTGGAGTGCTAGTCATGAAGAATTCCTGAAAATGATCAAGCCTTCTTTCCTTGCTGTCGATGAAGACGAGGATATGGATGCCATTCTTGCCCGGACTCACCTCATCGTCATCACAGACTCAGGTGTCTACTATCGTGTTGCCAGCACGTCCAACGACTCTGTCAACTTCATGCCTTGGGATCCGAATGAGCCAAAGGACCTCGTGACCGCCTCCCAGCACCACATTTTCAAGGAATACAAGATGAACCCGCACGTTCACAAGTACCCGGCATCATACTACGAGGATCTCGCATGGTCACAAGAGTTTTTGCGACGTCTCCTTCATGGCGAACGTGTGCCCGAAACCATCACAGTCGTGCAGCGCGCGAACATCTTTAGCGAATCGTCTGCAAGGCACAAACTTAGAACTTTATTTTTCTTGTTGCGCTTAATTCGCTTCTCAAATAAGGAAACCATAAACGGTATAAGTGTGACCAGATAAACTTTACGATTTTGCTCGCAAGATGCAGGTCGTCAACGTCTCGGCATCCAGAACTTCTGTCTCCGACCGTTCTGCGCACCAGGGTCAAGCAAGAAAAGGTGGACCAAACATTCCGGAGCTTGAAAGGCTCATCCTCGGCCGTCATCGACATCTCTTCCCCATCTCCCAAGAAGACTTGTACGGCATCCACCTCTTCATCCGAGATGTTGCCTCCGCCTACGGCATGCGCTCCCCATCCGAGATGTTGCTTCCGCCTACGGCATCCACTCCTTCATCCGAGATGTTGCCTCCGCCAAAGCGTGCTAGAGTTCCAGTGAATCCAGATGTTCATGGACCCCCCAGATGCAGATGACGACGACGATATCATTCCGCAGATTGGTCATGTACCCGACGAACTCGAAACCGAGCTAGAACTGCTGATGGACGAAGCCGAGGTGATGACAAGATGGACATTGCCGAGTGAGTAGTTTGAGTGCAATATGTTTAACATTCTGCGTGGCGCAAGTTCCGATGTTGGTTTTGTGCTTAGTCGTATCGGTGTGACATGATTGTGTGTCGTGATGTGGCATATGCCCTTTTAGATAGTTTCAATATGGAGTTTTGGTGCCATGATGCTCGCCGCATCTGTATCTGTATCTAGCTCGTTCGCCGCGTGCAAAAGAAGAAACACACACAAGTTCGCTGGTGTAGTAAGTAGGTGAATTGACACACTGGACGATTCGTATGCTTTTGTTTGTTAGCTTTTTCCGGTTCGAAGAAAACAGCTGCGATGGCGACGTACCAAGACTGGATAGCATTCCGTGAGGCCGTGCTCTCCGCCAATCTCCTGAACCGCACCGAGTTCTTCGCAGTCGTTCGTCACAGTCACGTTCGCGATGTTGAAGGTCTACCAGACACAGCGGCTACTCGTGCTTTGTTGGCATGCCAAGGTCTGCGGCTTGTACCTCCACAACGCGTTTGCGGTCATTGCGATATTCCCTTCAAGCTCTACTCCAAGTCGGCTAGATATAAATGGTCTGGTCCTCGATACGAAAGTACGGGTTGCATGGGTTGCCACATGTGTCTCGGACAAGAGTACTCGGCTACCTCCATTGGCTTTCTTTCCCAAGTACAGCAGCACATGTGGATGAAAAGCTTGACTGTTTTGCAAGGTGGATTTTCGAGTATTCCCGCCATCAACTTCTTCGAGAATTACACTTCTTCGAGAATTACATCCAACCGCCCATGACAGAGTCGATTCTCGGACTAGATCGTTTCAACAGACCCTAAGTGGCTGGTATCAAGTGCAAATTCAGTCAGGCTTTGAGGGTGCCATCCTCCAGAAAATGATGACAGGCAAACGCAACAGCATGCGTAGACCGGCTTCCGCAACCATCAACCTTCGTCATCGACGTCTACATTGAAGCGGCCTTCTTCCTCGTCAGTTCGAAAGAAGCCGTCAGGTGTCAACAAGCTACATCTGAAGAAATCCGGTAGTTCTCGCATCTTCATCGCAGACGAGACTCACTTGAACAAGAGGAAACCAAACATCTTGGCTCCAAGCGGCCGTCTGCAGCGAGACCAGATATGGCTTTGGGGTCCTGTCCTACACAGTCACTTGAAGACCCACTTCATTTTCCGTGTCCTGAAGCATCATGAAGCCTTCGATGGCAAGCCTCGCGGCCACAAGGAAATGCTGCATAATTAACCTTTTGGGTCTTCGTAAAGGGGACGTTTTCGTAAGTGATAAGTGGCGTGCCACTTTGTCTGCTGTCAAAGCGTTTCGCGACAACCACAGTCTCACTGAGAGCCAGCTGCGTCATGATATTGTTAACCATTCCGCTGGGGAAATCGTGCATAACAGCGGCTTCAGTACGAATGCTATCGAGTGCAAATGGTCGGTGATAAAGAGATGGATCAGGCACAAAATGTTTGGCATTCTCCCGGCACACTCTGACCGTACGAAGTGGTCCTGGCTCATCGACGAATTCCAAGCAAGGTCAATGTTGAAAGCACTGGCATCTCATTCGTTTGATAAAGGCAATATGTGTGTCGTTCGCTTTCATGATGTCGTCAAGCTTTTCCAAGTTGCGTGATGCTTCGCAGTTGTTTTCCAAATCCCGTCGCTTATCGCTTCGGTAAAACAAAAGCGTCGCTGTCTTGCGCGCACGTATCGCATCTGGGCCACTGCATATGCTTTAACGCTCGTCTTTTCTTTCGGCTCAACAGACATTGTGATATCACCTAGCATGGACGACACTGTGCATGAAGCAGAAACACAGCGGTCAGGTTCAGGCTTTGAACCGGACTGGAGAGTTCAGGAAGTGCCGGTGGTACTGCTCTTGCAGGTATTTTTTTCCTTGCGTAAGCCGGGTAGCAAGTCCAAGGGACCACGGTTGAAGCCATGTAAACGCGCTGGACATCCAAGAATCGCAGTTTCTGCATCCCTACTCCCTGGTCGAGATTGCTTTTAAATCAGGGCCATAGCCGGAACTGCCGTATGGAGCAGTGTTAGCTTGCAGAGCCCTAGATAATAATAAGGATAGTTATACTAGTAGTAGTCATAATGATAGTAATAATGGCAACAGTAATATAAATAGCAGAAGTACTATGCATAATGATTAACTATCATATAGCGCTTGCACGAAGGAGCCGCAGCGAGCGGCCGCCGCTTTCCACGCAGCGCAGTGCTGCTTTTGGCCAGATTGAACCCGGAGGGCCCAGTACCCTGCGACCCTTGTAATAAAGGAGGACACCTAAGTCTTAAACTGTATGGCAGAGGTTCCTGTTGTCATGTACAATATACTCAGCATTTTAATTCCTTCTTCGGTGGTCGTGGGCTCTCAAGGGAAGGTAAGGTTTGCTTCCCAGCAGATTGTGGCACATGGCTTCCGCAGAGTTCTATTGTTTATTCCTGCCATAGTCTTCGTGTGCGATAAGAGTTTATTCTGAAGTGACAGGGAGAGAGCGAGAGAGAGAGAGAGACACAGAGACAGAGACGAGGGGAGAACTTTAACGAATTGGTTTGATGATAGGCTTGGAGCGTGATTCGACAATCGGCCGAAACTTCCAGTGTACTGCATGTGAACACAAGGCCTGTGAAGTGACCCGGGGGATGAAGTTACCATAAAATAATCAAAGAGGCACATTCAAGCAAAAGGGGAATCTACACAGCCCATTTTCACACTCCCCCAAAGTCCCCACCAAACTTAGGGGGGCCCAGGTGGCCGAGGGATCTTAACAGCCCCTCATGCCCGGCAGAAAAAGAGAGAGAGGCACGAGAGAGAGAGAGAGAGAGTGAGTTTATACATGCCTTACGCCGTATAATCAGTCCTAAGCCCTAAGCCCGACACATTAACCCCCAGAGTTTGCAAATCTCTATAAACCCCAACCCTTAAACCCTAGATGGCCCTACATCGTATCAACCCTAAACCGAAACTCCACAGCCAGGTCACTTCGCAGAGGCAGAGGACTCGGCTCCGGGTCCCTCGGCTCGCGTAGGATGGTAGATCGAGTCAGCTTCTTTCGAGGTTTTGAGCTGAGGGTTGAAAGGGTTTTTGTCAGTTTCAGGCAGTCTAGCGCTGAAATTTTAGCTTGAGGCTCACGACGAACTTCAGGTCCGACGCCTGTGGAGGCTTGCAATGTTATGCGCATTTGCTCTCGGAGTTTACATTCGCTTAGGTGCTTCGTTCATGCAGCTCTGTACCCGTCTACTCTACGTTTTCACCGTTGGGTCTGTGAGCATTCCCAGGAAGCTCGTGTTTCTCTGCCTACGGCTATATCTGCATACTCCTCGATGCACAGGTGGCACAAGACCTAGAAGCCTCTGGATCAGGGATTGCCGAGCACAGCACGTACAACTTGTTGTGGTGCTTGTGCACCCTGCGTTAGGCTATCCGCAAAGCTACACGAGCTGGGCGCTCTCTTACACGATGTTGGGGGACCTGTCTGGCGCCGAGCAAGTCGCGCTCAAGGCCGTTGCCGTTTGACATCTGTTACCGGAGGAGGTTGAGGGATGTTGAGGGTCTGTGGCAGGCTTTCGGAGACGGCACCCGCTTGGACTCTCAATGTCGAGACTTAAACAGAAACACAGAGCTCGAGTTGTTTGCTGATGTGCAAAGCAGGATCGCAAGTAGCCTTGATCCTAAAAGAAGAGACCGGGCAGGCCGTGCAGCGCTGCAGTGGCTTTTGGGTGCATCCGCTGCAACGAGCCCTGGAGAACACTTGAGCGAGTGCCTCAAACATCCTTCTTGTGGATCGACGATGACCCGAAAATCCCAGGACCTGGCCATTTCGTGCCTGGCCTCACGTCCAAAGCTTGGCACGAGGCCAGGGCCAGGGCTCGACTGCCAGAAAGAGATGTAGCAAAGACTATAGTAGCTACAGTGAACTTCGGTTCCGCCGCGAGGCACCATGACAGGCAGAGCAGCAGCCCGATTTCGTCCGAAGCTGTGATGCTTCAAGCGGGAGTTTCGTTGCGATTTCTCTGATCTGATCTGATCTGCCTGCTTGAATTTGATCAGAGCCTTCTGTTTGTACGGGGGCTGTGGGGACGGTGACTTTTCGAGGCGCAGCTGTTTCCCTGGATGGCCAAGTTAGAGCTGCACTGGTCCCTCGGCTGTCGGATCTGGATCCTAGTTGAGGTTGGCCAACTAACTATAGACTTCTGAGAACCAAGGTGATGGACATTGATGCGATTTGAGTAATGTGTGCTAGCAGCACAAGCTTCCGAAAAGCTGCCGCCACGAGCTCACCACAATCTGAGCAACCCTAAACCAAAAGCCGAGAGGAACTCACTGTTGACCCTGAACTATGGTGTGCGAGCAACTGTGCGTGGACGACGCTGAAGAAGAAGTTGCTGTTGTTGATGATGATGGCGATGATGATGATGATGATGATGATGATTATGATGATGATGATGGTGATGACGGTGACGATGACGACAAAGATGACGATGATGATGACAACTATGTTTGTGTAGTGTCGATCTTGGAAGTGTTTTGTTTGTCGCCTCTGCGAGTAGGCGCCGTTGCGAAATGGCTCTCGTCCATACTTTCGTCGAGTGCTCATACTAGCATTCTGCTGCCACGCATCGTTGCGACATGGCTCCCCTTCCATGATGTGGCCGAGTACTCCTACCCTTGTTTCTACTGCTGCCACATCCATCACGCTCGCAATATCTTCACCTCAGCGATCCCGGTTCAGTGTCCCACCGTTGTCGACGAGTTCCCAAGTTGGCGAGGGAGGTAGTTTGGCGGCGAATGCCAATCTAGTCTTCGTCTGTATGTATGAGTTTACGTGTGTGTGTGTATGTATATATATACACACGTATATGTGTATGTGTATATGTCTGTATATGATCGAGTATAGCATTGGTACAAATGCATTACGCTGGGTTGATGGCAAATGTTTTGTGATCCTCTTCGACTGTCGGGCATGAGATCACATGAATGCATGTGGAACCAGTCCAGAAGCTCTCGAGGCGCGAGATCCGCGAGGAATTGGAGGCCCTGGAGGCCGTTACTGGAGTGTTCCAGCACAAGCAGCAGAAGCACAAGTACGAGTCACGAGTCGTCGTAGCAGCAGCAGCAGCAGCAGCATTTGTGAAGGCAACGGTCAATCCACACAGCGGAGAAACGTAGAATTATAGTATAGCGGGCATGGCCAGATTCCCCCGTGACTCGCGAATTGCCAAGTCCAGGCCTCCATTTCTCAGATTGTGAATTTCGGTGTTTTGCGAGGACGGCGAGTCCTGGCCAGAGGTCCGAGGGCACGACCGCAACCTGGCAGGAGGGCCACTCGGAAGCCAATTTCGGGTTCAAAGACGATGAGACGATGAGGGTTTGGCTGGCGATGTGGGAGCAACCTCAGCGCTTGAAGCAGTTGCAGCACCACACCATACCACACCACTGCCATCGCCACTGTCATCACCAGCATTCGTTCTCTCTTTGACAAGCTGAACACTCGGTGGCCTGAGCTTCTGCTCCACCTCCCCTGCTGCTGCTGCTGCTACTGCTACTGCTACTACTCCTACGACTCCTACTAGTACCACTACCACTACCACTACCACTGCCACTACTACTACTACTACTACTACTACTACTACTACTACTACTCCTACTCCTACTCCTACTCCTACCACTACCACTACCTACTACTACTACTACTACTACTACTACTACTACTACTACTACTACTACTACTACTACTACTACTACTACTACTACTACTACTACTACTACTACTACTACTACTACTACTACTACTACTACTACTACTACTACTACTACTACTACTACTACTACTACTACTACTCCTGCTGCTGCTACTACTACTACTCCTACTACTACCCCTATTATGCCTACTACTACTACTACTACTACTACTACTACTACTCCTACTACTACTACTACTCCTATTATTCCTACTATGCCTACTACTACTACTACTACTACTACTACTACTACTACTACTACTACTACTACTACTACTCCTACTATTCCTACTATGCCTACTACTACTACTACTACTACTACTACTACTACTACTACTACTACTACCACTACTACTACTACTACTACTACTACTACTACTACTACTACTACTACTACTACTCCTACTACTCCTACTACTCCTACTACTCCTACTACTCCAACTACTCCTACTACTACTCCTACTACTCCTCCCGCTGCTACTACAGCTGATACAACAACTACTACTACTACTACTACTACCACTACTACTGCTTGTAACTACCATGACGACAACGACTACCGCTGGTACTGCAACTGCTACCGCTAGTGCTATTGCTACGGCGACACTGTGGCATGCGCAATGAGTAGATCTGAGTTGGTGGTGGTTGGGAGTCTAGCACGAAGCCAGTGTTAATATTAAAATCGTAATAACTGCAATAATACTAATTTAACCCCAAACCCTAAGCCCAAAACCGTCCTTTTCTGACTGAGGACCGGCATTTGGCGCGAGTTCTCCTTATTGGGACTTTCTGCCTCGCCACTCAGACTCAACCTCAGCAGCTCGCAGATGTACCAAGCCGGTCTGAGTCAGACACGACTCATCCAAGCAGTAGAATAGCCTTGGATCAAAGGTACGCACGGACCCGCACTGTTGAGCAGGTTGGATGACATGGCGAGACGAAGCTGTTCAAAGACGACTGAGCTTCTCGAGGAGGCAAAAACACTTCCAGAAGCCTTGCTGACTCGGGATGTACTGTTTCTTTGAACCCGGTTCATCGATTAGGGTTCTTACTGGAATTACTGCCAACCAAGAACATGGTTGCGATCATTATGCATCTGGGTATGCTAGCAGTCATTTGCGAGCTTCAGCCCGACCGGCAATTAGAACTAGACCCCTGAAACTTTGTAAGCCCCTTGCAAGCCCTAAGCCGCAATTGTGGCACCTGGAGGTGGAGGCCGTGCGCAGCCACCGGGACCTCTGTCCGGGCGAGGAGACGGCGCTCTTCTCCCGTCACCCGGGTCGAACTGTACTTAGTTGGACTTTGAGGTTTAGGGGTGTAGAGTTTGTCAATGGTTGATGGAGTTTTGGGAATGGGTTTAGATGGTTCGGGGTAAGGAGTTATGCTTGGACTGATGGCTGGATGAAGATCAAGCAGGGTGGTGCTTGAAATTCTGTACGATGTTTTCTTGCAGACACTGCCATGTACCGTCCTTACCAGAGCATCCTACGACACACAGGAATCCGCTTGGGACTTCAATGTGACTGTGTGTCTGCAAGAGCGCGAGAGCGAAGAGAGAGCGAGAGAGATAGAGAAAGACAGGGAGTTTTGGCTCAAGCCGCAGCTTTGCCTCGCAGCAGCCCCTTTGCGAGATCAGAGGACATGCCACATGTTTTCAGTATCACTCCGACTTCGCGCCAAGCACCTCGCCCAGCCACTTAGTGATGGCGGCGTCAGCGGTTCATGCCGGCCAGAGAAAGCTTAGCTCCTCGCAATTCTTGGCACTCATGCAGATGGGAGCTGGTCAACGAACTCCTGGTGGTGCTGTTCGACATGGGTGTCACGTTTCCACCGCAGCACCCTCGTCACATCGGCGGCTACACGTACCTATCATATCAGCTTCTGCCCCCGGGGGATACAACATTCGCTACTCACTCGCCTTCATCTCGATAAAAACTATCGGGTGGGCATGCAGCCCAGAAGAAGGGGCCTTTGAGAGCGGCACGCGCAGGATCTGAGGGGCAGTTTCCGCCGCCTGTTTAAGCTCATGTTGGTTTGCATTTTGTCGGAGGCAATGTGAGATCCTGTTGAGCCACCGTGCAGGGGCATCCTTGCAAGAAGCTTGAGGGAAGGGGGAGAACGATCCCTTTGGGCCCTCCTTACCATGGTGTTGTTTTTACTGTGTCAGCTGTTGTTGTTGTTGTTTGGCTGCATTTCGTCTTCCTTGCATGGGGTTGTTTGTCTAACCTCTTTCGCTGTCGGCCTCACCAAAATGGGATGCGCTCGACGCAGGGGAGTGGGGGCTCGCCCCTTCCCCAGGCCCAAGGAAAGAAAGAATAAAACAGAGAGACAGACAGAGAAAGAGAGATCGTGCTGTTCGAGATTAGCCTGGTCGATGGGAGTCGCTGAATCAAAAGCAGTGTGTCCTGCCGGTTGTCTGGTACTTGCACATATGCTACGATGGTACATAGCGGTATGCTATAGTGCGATGTAGTATTATGGACATCCTTGAGCCCGCGGGGGTTCTTGTTAGACGTTGTCAAACTCTTGTCGCGCAAGGGGTTCTCCTGATGCCGCAGGCATTTGAAAAGCTGCAATAACCCAGGCCGAGCCGGAATTGTCGAAGCTAAGTGCTGATAAATGTACGACACTGCAACCGATTATTAGGACATCACTGTCCACTGCCGCATACTCACAGCGACATAGTCACAGAGTATTTGCAGGCCTATAGTTGCCCGATCGGCGTAGGTACCGCAATTGTGCTGCGGTAAGTAACGCCGTAAGTTCCATGATGTTCATGCTAAGTCTGACTCGCGCAGGCAAAAACGTGTAAACCCTCACCCTCACCAGGCCTGACGCCTGGCACGCAGCTCAAGCCTCATTGTGGGCCGAGCAACCTACACCTGACCTGCCACCTCGGCCTGAAGGCTCCTGAGAGAGGGCGACCAAGCTGCCGCGTTGGCTCTCATCCGGTGGATCGTTCTGTCTACACCGCAAACTCAGGAGACAGTTAAGAAGTCATCTTGCGCAGCTGCTGCTTTGCTTCCATGCCCTGCGTATCTCCCTCGATCCGAAGTAGCAGGTGCCGGCAGGTTGCGCCATCCGGGTGGGCCATGAATGGCGCGCCTGGGAGGAGGGTGCCTGCCCGAGTGCAGAATTCTTCGCGGGGAGTCTGCTTCAGAGATGGCCGGCACTCTACAGTATGTGTAGTTTTCGTCTCGGCTTCTGTCTTGGAACCGTCAAGGATCAAGCGCTGTGCCACGCCGCTACAAGTTTTTCAGAGATCCAGTCCGTCCCATCCCCTCGAACTTGAGATTTTCGGAAGCATGCTTACATAATCACTCTGTTTTATCCATCTTAGAGTCCTGGAGCTCCCTGCCCAAATCTCTCAAAAGCCAGGCCACGAAACCCTGAACCGTTTCCCGAAACAGACCCTAGACCCCGACTGAGGCCGATGTTTGGTCTTCGATGACTCTTTTGAGCATGAGGAAGCTGGGAGTGGGGGGTGTCAGGGACCAGATCCTAAAGCCTGCACGTCTTAGTCATAGTCCATGCATCCCAAATCTTGACGAGCCACGGTCACTACGTAAATTATTGAGTTGAACTGCCTTATGCTTCTTATGGTTCCTACTCCTCTCTGTATACTGGCTCGCTATTAGTAGTCTTGCCAGTATGCAACCTGCGTGGTCGTTACATGGCGTGCAGCCCGTGTTTGCCATCGTGGACATCAGAATTACTGATACTGGCTTACTAGCTGGTATCTCTTCCTCGGGTTCTAGCATTGCTACCCTTGTTCATCTGATGCTGAACCAGGAACTCCTGGATGACGTCGGAGGAGGGGTCGTTAGAGGATACTGCGACGCAAGGGTGCGAGGATCCTTTTCATACTACCTAGGTGTACGAGCCGCAGCCCCGAACCCTGAAGCCTAATTCCCACAACTACATCCCTGAGTCCCGGAACCCCAAGAGCCCAAGAACTACAGGCCGAAACTAAGAAAGATCTGAGATAGTAAATATACAGGTCCGGCATGACGGGCCCGACAATCGATTTGCTCGGGCCCCAGTGCACTTCTAACTCTACTGCTTATTATTATTAGCCTATTCTCGGGCGTCAGACTCGCCAGGGCGTTTTTTATCGAACCCTTTATCAAGTCGGCATCCTGGACGGCATTCAGAGCTCCATGAGATGTAGGAAAGCAGAGCCTTCAGCGATATGATGTGACGGCCGAAAGCTCATATAGGTCAGCTACGGTGACGGCTCATGCCTGATATTTTCGCGCAGCAATGTCTTTCTTTGACGTCTGTTCGGTGTCTACTGCGGAATGAACACGGCTTGCCCACTGCGCTGACACTCAAGCTCTCCAGCTCCAGCGCAAGGGGTTGCACGAATGTAACCACAATTGCGAAGATGGTCGTGACCATGGTGACGATGAAAACAAGATACTGGTGCTGGCGATGTTGATGATGATGACTGTGATGATAATCATGATGCTGATGATGACGCCTCCGTAGCATGTTCCATTAGCCTTGGGCGTAAGGTTCCTCAGGCCCGTCCTAAGCTCACACGCCGTGTAGCCCCGAACATTAGGCTCCAGGTTTCATGTTAAAGTTTGCGGGTCTAGACTTATCTTAAACACGGTAATATACTAATATACTACATATATACATAGATGTGTATACATGAAATTATATATGTATATATTCTGAACTCGAAAGTCAGCTGAGGTGCTCCTGGTGCGCTTCTGGCACCCGGACATTTGCCCTCGGCATCGAGAAGCGCTGCTGGCAGCGAAAGCAAAGCTGCGGAAGCTCAAGGACGACTTGGCGGGACTGTTATGTTTATGATTGGCCTGACTGCAATGATCATTGCGCTCCTTTGTCGTTTTTCGGCGTTGTACCCAATCCAGTTCGCAAGCACTTGATTATTGGGAATGTCAACGGTCAGAGCATCGCAGCAGTTATTCGCGCTTCGAGTACATGCTTGAATGAGTTTTCGTGGAAGCAAATTTCTTTAAGCAGCGGGGTCAGGCAGCAAGGGCATCGCTTGTTGACTTCCGATAAAGGTGTAGATTTCCGTAAGTGTCAAGACTTCTGGGCCTTGCGAGGTCGTTAAACTGTGAACGAGACCACGCACATTCCAAGATTGCCCACCATCAAGTCGTGTACGATTTTGCTGACGTGGTAAAGTCCGACGAATGTAGGTACATTTTGCAGATAAATACTAACCAGTTCCGATCAGCACTTCTCTTGTGGTCACCGTCAGGGTCGCATGCTCCAACAAGCCGAAACCCCACGTAATCTCATGGGACATGGCAGGACTGGACGCTGCGCTGATGTGAAAGTTGTCGAAAAGGGTGCTGCCATGGCTATCGTTTGTCTACTGGTAGCTTCTTAGTTCCTGCGATTGTTCGACAGTCTAGCAGTCTTGCAATGAAGCAGAACCGAAACGGTAGTGGTGCTGGTGCTTAACCTTGCACGCCAACCACTAAGTTTGCCGGTGCGACTGGTTCGCGCTGAATTCAGGCTGCACCTTCGCTGGAAGCCAGTCGACTTCTTTTGCATGGAGAGGGTCTGGTTTTTGGGGTGACTGCAGCCACGCGCACGTGGACACCGCGAAACGGTTGAGGAACTTTTCAAGGCCGTCCGAATTAATGCCATCAACAGAAGCCCGTCACGTGCTTCGTGCCACCGAACCTTCTCAACGCCTGACATTCGCATCAAGGCCAGATGATTGGCAGCTGGTTCCAGGCAGCTTTGTGCCCATCCCGAACTTTCCGGAGGTGCAGGCAGGACCAGTATGTGTCTGGCGCTGCGGTTGACTTTGCGTGCCGTCGTGTGTTTGTGACTTTTGTTTGACTGTCTGATGTTCGACAGAAGTCACGCAGCTTGAAGCAGGATCTGGGAGTACATCACTGTTGGCATGAAGCTCCGCCGTTTGTTCAGCCCGTCTTTGTCCGCAAGCCGGTGTGACCTGGCTGAAACAAGTGCCGACAGGATAGGTTTATGGCAATGACGCATGAGAAGATGATGCTCAACACTGAGGCCATCATGACCATCATCACCATCTCAATCAATGTTATCATCTTGAACTCGATCACAATCACACAGCAGCGGACCGACAGTGAATCACCGACAGCGCAACCACCAGCAACACCACCGCTCCCGCCGCAACTGCCCTCCCATCGATGTATGGTGATCCTAGCTGCTATCATTTTCATCTTTCTCAGCAGAATAGTCTCCCTCCTGCTCCTCGGGGTTTTCTTTGCACTGCACCGGCTGGTGGAACCTCTCCAGGAACTTGAGCAGCGGTGGTGGTCATACCGCGATGCTCTTGTATATAGCTTGGGAAAGGATGCTGAACCAGCACCCCAAGCACGCTTGTGTTGCGTCACAGGCGAGCTCGGCATTCTTGGCAATTTTTCGAAGTGTGGCTCTGCTCTGCGACAGACTAGGCTTGCAAAAAGTCACAGTTCCCACCCTGCTTCGAAATCCGGCAGATCTTCATCACTGCCACAACGGCTTGACTGTGCGCGTTGTGGCTTCCTCTTGTCATACCTTCTGCCGAAGTCCTTCCCAAGACCTGATAACTTGAATCTGCAGCAGAGCTGTAACCATGACAACGCAGTGTTGGCTGGTGGTGCTGGGAGCCGGAGCCACCATCACCAGCACAACAGAATCAGCCAATTGAAGCTGCGATGTGACCACCCTGTACGCGACGCTTACTCTCCTTCATCATTCCTGTTGCTGCGCGTCTTGAAAGGTATGTGTTGCTCCTGTTGAACGACCTGCTGGGCACCATCCCATGCCGTCGGCGCCTTAGATGAAAACCTCCAGACTTTTCCAACACAGCTTCAGAAGATGCCTTTAGCACATTTTCGCACCAACCCATATGAAACTTCGGATCCTCCGGCTGTAGAACACTTGAGTTCAAAACCCGCCATTCCAGACCAACTTCCACGGCAGGTTTCAATCCGGCCCAGATGTGCGAGAACATCGTCAGCTTTCGTTTTCGCGCAACCACCCCGGTGTGCGACCCAGGGGAGCCTGCGTTCTTTCGGCATCGTCTCGGGTACCTTTCCGGTTCCTTGGCATCACGAAAGCATTTTCCTCCAAGCACATCTTCATGCGGCAACAACCGTAAGTGGTGAGCTCGTCTAGGCTCCTCAACCTAGATCGGAATCTCAAGATGTCAGGGCTCGATGACTTTGACAACGTCGACCGCACCTTTCAGGGTTCTCGTGCGCCGAGCAGCTTCCTTTTTGCTCGAGCCAACACCTCTCGCCTTTGAAAGCGGGAGAGGTCTCAAAGTGGGCCTAAGCTAAACTCCAACCGACCAATTAAGAGAAAACTGGACACAGACACATCCTTCCAGAGCATCGTGTTGTGTGGTCCCAGCTCTTCGATTGATCATGGTGCTGTTGTGCTGACAAGACAAAATGCTCGAAACCCTGGCGGGGTCAGCCACGTCTTTGCAGCCCCAACCCAATCCCCTAAACCCCGACCCTACACTTGACAACATCAACGACATCAGTCCTTAAACTGACTCTATGGTGCAGATGGCTCCAAACGCTCTAAGGATCAGTGTCTACAAACGGGTGGCTTCAAGCCCGGCATCTGAAACCCGATCCTCGCACTTCATGGCATGTCGCCATAGCCGACCGCGCAGCCATCTCGATGGCACTTTCGGTGCCACCGAGTACGCAGCGCTCCATTGCAGTGGTAGATCCTGGAGGCTAAACGCAGGGTCCTTATTGTATAGTTGGATCCGGGGGGGCCTTCTGCCGAATAATTACCCAAAACCATCATGATGCCTGCATGTGTGTTGAAGCGTTGCTTGGCCACTAGAGTTTCACTGGCCCATTATATAAACTAACAGCACATAGGTCTCTATGCGCATTCGATGAACATTGCTACGCGCGTGTAGATAGTCTTGTACATGATGCAAAGAACTGTTCAAAGCTCCTCTCGAAACACTCTCAACTTCAACGGCCCTGGTCTCACAATCTGACATATTTACTGTCGTGCGTGGGCAACATCGTAACAAGAGAGTACTAGGTAAGATAATGGCTGAATGTTGTTCGCATTTGTTTACGTCCTTGTTGGTTGCGTGACCATCGCGCTGCATTCATGTTTCCCTGCCGTGGTATGGCACCAGTATGGTAACAGTATTTCCCGAATGCATGTCCATACTGGCAGGCAGTTCAAGTCATTTTTGGTGTCTATATTGCTATTCTCCTGTGTTCCCTGTGTTGCGATCTTGTTCTCGTGACTGCATAGGTGTTTCTGGCCTGGATATTTAAAGCCTGTCGTCCATGTTGCATGCATGTGTCCATGTTGAATCGCAGGCCTCAGCCGAGCTGCAAACGGATCCAGCTCCAGCCGGAGCGTCAACGGAGACAGCGAGAAGGCCGCATGTCTTCGTCAATTGTTTGGAATGCGTTCTGCGGGTCGTGCTTAATATAATGACTGCCTGATTGCTGTGGACGATGAAGGAAGTATGCACATGTTGCAGTTTGCGGGAGTGCCTTGCAGGCAAGGAACGAGAGAATTGATTGGCCTTCCCCTCCTTAGTTATGCCAAACTCGACCGAGTTATAGTAAATGCTCAGTGTCCCATCCTATGTTATGGGATTGCAGGCACGGTCTCTTCTTGAGGTCGCTTTGCTACTCGTTGAAGCCTGTCTGGCCCGTGTTTCTAAACATCATTGTCATGGTTGATATAGTATGCTTGGTATAGTACGTTTTGGGTTTAGGTACTATAGTTCTATACTATAGTAGTGCATGACACCCGTGGAACCTGAGTGATGATGCTAGCCTTCGGTCGCTCAGTCCAAGCTGCTGCCGGCCGCTCCACCCCCAAATCCAGAAGATCCTCTGGTTGCTCGGCGAACTGCGTTAAGGGTTTTAGGGTTTAGGGTTTCGGAGCTTCCATCATCCCAGCTGTAGGGACGCCTGAGGAAGAATTGGTTTGTGAATGTTTCCATGAGTGAACTTGCTCCGCCTGGGAGGTTTGCAAGGACGGAATCAGGAGCTGTCGACATCCGAATGATAGGGGCTTCATGCTTTCCTTCACAAGCAGGCGGTAACGGAGCTTCATCTCGGTTCTGCGGTTTAAGCCGGGTCAGTAGATGATTCAGAAGCTGGCCCTTGAATCAGAAGCCCGGAGACCGGCGCGGGATGACGTCCATGGTCCTTTTCATTCTGAGAAGTGAGAGCATCCATTGCCCAAGCATGATGACGTCCACGGTCCTTTCGCTTTCTGAGAAGTGGGAGCATCCATGGCACAAGCGTGATGACGTCCATGGTCCAAAGCTTTCTGAGAAGTGAGAGCATCCATGGCCCTATATGGCCCCATATGGCCCCATTGTGCCATGATGACGTCCATGGTCCACTCCGTTTGCAACATCTACGAAGCCACGGATTCTGCTCCCGCCCTAAGATTGAGCATGGCCGAGCGCGACCGCGAAAAGCGACAGATCGACGGTCAACTGTCCCTCTAATGGCCCCCTACACGCCCTACATGTAGCGATTTAGGGTTGAGACGACTACCACAACCAACACAAACACTACTACAGTGGCCAGCACTGGACCAGGAAACTGGAGGCAGGACGGGAGGAGGCGAAAGTCGAATTCTCCCTGCGCCTAGTTGTGGCTAAAGCTGAAATTCACAGTAAAACCTCGCCGACCCCACTGACCCAACCGAGGATTAAATTCCATTTGAAGCCGCCGGGCCAGTGGGGTCCAAACCACGCACGGTTTTAGGGTTCAGGGTTTAGGGGCCCAGGGTTTAGGGTTTAGGGCTCTAGTTTAGAATTTGGAAATTCAGCTACAGCCCTCGGGACAGCAACTCCCGCAATTGGAGGCCCTACAAAGCTCCTAGTACCCCGACACCTTGTAGCCCAAAGCCAGCCCCCCAAACCAGCTTACTGTTGTACAAGTATAGGACATCATGGGCCATCATGCGCGTTTAAAGTATAATCGGAGACAGAGTCAGAAAAAAGGGGCCAAGCACCCCGCATCGTCGTAAGGACAAGGGCTGCGAGCCCCTGACAGTGCAACGCAAATGCACCGATGTTGCAGCATGTCACAGTCTTCAGCATACCTTGCTAGAGCTCAGGGTTGCAGAGTTTATGGAATGAATAAAGCTTACTGTACGGTTGTAGGTTGTGCCGTTTCGGGTAGAAGGTTTTGAAGGCAGGGATACCGATCGTCGTCTGTCGGATGCACCTTCAGCAATTTTCGACATTTACGATGGGTTACAGACAACTCGGCCGGTAACTGCTGTCACTACGAGCTGTGATGAGACCTTAAACGGTAGCAGTGTTCATGGCTTTCAGTTTGCGTTGAGCCACATGGATCAGATGACGGTCAACTGCTTCTGTTTGTTGATGACACCGTCAGCCGTAAACTGTAATCCGTGCAGGAATGATATTGCGGGATCGGGCACACCCACCGGAGTTCTTCTCTCACAGATTCAACCACCTGACTATCCTGAGTGTTGGGCTAGTTTGATTATGTTGCAATTGCTTCGGCCGTCGGGGTTGCTATGTCCGTTAGTCAAGACCATCTTGGTCCCAGCTGTGCACACTGAGCGCAATTCTATTCTTAGGTTTGTTTTGGTCTTTCGTAATTTGTTCGCTTCTGGCTTATGGTTGAAGGTGCCAAAAGTTTGCTCGAGAGCTATGTGCTCAAGTCGCTTCTAAAGCTCCTACAAGAGCCAATACGAGAGAGAATATGGACATGAGCATTTGTCCGGATGCATGCATGTGCTCGTACTCTACTTTCCTTGATCTGCTCGCTTGCGCCAATGCCTGCGATGTCCCAAGGCATAACAGTGCAATGTCATTATGAAAAGTTGAGCCCTAAACCCTAAACCCTAAGTTAGGTAGGTCTTTTATTATCGGAGCAAGCTGCCATCGACTACGGTTCTTATCGTTGCCGTGGGTACTGCCCCACCAAAGAGAATTCTGTACTCTGACTCTGATTATTATGACTATTGCTACAATTACGTACCACCATTACTATCATTGGCAGAGCTGAGGTGTGGATTTTTCCGTTTCTCGTCCTGCTGGGAGTTTCTGCATATGCAACCTACCAGGCTGCTGAGGCCCAACCCCGCTCGCTGCCTTGCAACAGTCCTCTGTAATATAGAAGGCAGGTCTGAATGGGGCATAGGGAGGACAATATTTTGGCAAAAATAAGCAAATTACCAATACGGATGCTGAAGGCTTAAGATTCCTTGCTGCAGTACTGTTCAAGTTATCAAGGCCCCTATATTACCGGTATGGCAGCACATACGCGATCCCTCTGATGTGTATAGAGAGCAAGTATTTAGGAGTTCAACCCAGTATCTCCGCATCTACGTCTGGTGCTTAGTAGGGAATGGGGGAATGGATCCCTGTAGTAGTCCCTATATAATCCCCCAAAACAGACCCCAAGAACCAGACAGACGGTGCAGCGCACCCAACTCTCCAAAACCTAGAGCTTCCACGGCGCAGTGCGAGGCTCTTTGTAAGCCAAAGCCCCTCCTCGCCCACCTGATCCTGTTTCGACAGAACTACGCACCAGTGAAATCGGCGCAAGAGACAAGCAAATGAACCCCGACAGTGAGAAAAAGCTAAGCATTGGAGATGCTGACAGGTGGGCAACTTTCGATCGATTTTCAGAGTGCCGGACTTCCAATCGGAAATGTGCGGTGAAGGGGAAAGGAAGGCAGGGAGGGCTCGTGTCGAACCTCGCACCTTCTTCAGGTTTAAGGGCTCTGAACTTCGAGGGTTTAGGATGGGTTTGGGCCGGGGAGTTCAACTTCTACAGTGCCTTCAATGTGAGAATTCCGGAGTAGACGTGCGTTAAAGGACTTGAGGGATGTTTGTGCGATTCCGCACTCGTCGGTCTGGCGATAAAGAACCACGAATCCTACGAAGAACTGTTGCTTTAAACGATAACCTCCCGGTCGCCGCAGGCCAAGACATTCCTGTACTTCTGCATGAAGCACGAGTCCCAATGGATCTTCGACGAAGCGAATAAAAGCCACACTGCCTGCAATTGGTTCCCTTGAAGGTGCGCTAGGATTCAACAGGAGCGAGCATTGTATCAGTATAGTATAGTGGGAGGAGTTTTATTGGCAAGGTTGTGTGATGTTAAGGATGCAATCAATAGCGCCACACCTCTCAACCCCTCTCTTGGACCGAAGGGTTTAAGGTTTGCAGATCCTGGACGTGGAAATGCAGGGACTATCAGTTTCTCTCTGGAACAGAAAGCGAGGAAGCTCTCGAGCATGGCACAACGTGTGAAAACGCCGCTTTCAGACTAGCTGAAAGGTGTTTGCGTTAGGATCATCACCATGGTTTCGGTTGCCAGTATGCGACCATTATAGCTGTTCTGGTTGAATAAAAGGTCTTAAGTTCTTGTTCGGTGTCCAGGTAGCTTTCTCTGAAGAGGGGCATGTAAGGTCTGGAGCTACGATATCCAATCTGCGTGGAGCGCTGCCCGACTTCCTTCAATACGTCCAGCCGCTGCTATTTGGGAGTGGGGAAGGACCACTTCGGAGATGCAATCGCTAGGCCGCTAGGCTCAAGGCGGACACTTCTTCTCCGAACCCTGCCAAGGCTTGAACTTCGTTGAGTCGTATCCTTTTCGTGGCATTCTTTCCACGAAAGCCACGGAGCTGCGCTGCTATACTCAGGGCCACACCTCATCGTCAAGGCAGCCTGCAGTCCGCTTCCCTGCCTGAGAGTTCGCACAGGACGATGATGCGAATTCGTGGGACTGGGTGCAAGACTACCCCACGCAGCCCACGGCTTTCTTCTGCAGGCAGCAGGTATGCTCTTGTCAACGGCTTTGAGTCTGATCTGCCTGCAAAACGCTCCCTGCGAAGGCCGCACAGAGCCTTCAGCAAAGGTCTCAGCGATGACTTCTGGACGCACCTTGGGCTGCATGTCGGTGTTTTTTCTTTCGGCTCTGTACTGCTCGTTCCACTCGCGGCTGATAGTTGCAGCCTTTTGCAGCTGCGTCACTACAACATCACTGCTCGCCTGGGGTTGGGTTCGGACATTTCAACAGCACCCGAAACCCCCGAGCAAGAACTTGCTAGAAGACATGCAAGGGCCAGCTGCGTCTTCCTAACTGACCCAATCCTCCTGCAAGTTTCAACAAGTCGTTTGAAGCATCATGCCTCAATGTGCTCGAGGCTGGGCTGTAAGCCCTGTACTCGAAGAACCGTACCGGACCGAGAAGCAGATTTCCCACAGAGGATCGCATACAGCCAGAGAGGGAGAGAGAGAGAGAGAGAGAGAGAAAGACCAGGGGTGACACAAACCTTTTTCTCACACTCCTCCAAATCCCCAACAAACCATGGCGGGGCCCTAGCAAACGCCCCTCATGCCCGGCAGAAGAAGAAGAAAGATAGAGAGCGAGAGACAGACAGACAGCGACAGAGACAGAGACGGAGAGACTGACAGACACACAGACAGACTGAGAGGCCATACTGATCAGCGGCAAGGAGTGAAGAAGAAGAGAGCAAACAAAGACTGGCCCAGGGCAGTGAAGAAGGGGCCCAAGATTGTTTACTTGATTCTCCGCTTTTACAACGGCTGGCCTGAGGCGCGACCCGCAGCATATCATGTCATCAAACATATCACAGCACTGACGTGATGATGACGAGGGGGATGTTAGTGTGGTGCTGATTCTGGTGCCGGTGATGCACTAGTGTCAGTAGTGATAGTCGTCGCAGTGATGACTTGGATGAAAGGTGAGTCCATCGACATGATTGTGCTTTACTAGTCCTCCTGGTGATGAAGTGGATGCTGATGCTAACGCAGTTGATGCAGTGATTCTTTATGATGATTTCGATGTTGGTGCCCGACGGCGATTGCGACAGTGAAGATGTGTGATGTTCGGTGATGACGATGAAGCCCGCGATTGGGATGATAGGTTTGGGGTGGTGGTGATGATGGTGGATGATGAAGAAGCCAAAATGAGATGAAGTCGAAGAACCTCTTCATAGCATTCCAATGGCAGAATAACTCTAACATGGTCATTGCGAGGGTCTTTGCGGCCAGCTACTAACTCATTGTCCCTTTGATGTTATTGCTGCGATGTTCATCCCTTGCCGGTATCGTCGTCACTACCACTGGTATCACGGTTGGTGCTGTGAGAAGAACATTCATAGTCATCATCATCATCACCACCAGCAGCAGAGTAGCAGTGATGGAAAACATGAACAGCGGCTTTCGGTGAGAACTGCTGCAGCAGCAACGATGAGATAGCATGCAGCATGGCTGCTGTTGCCATCTCGGATGTTGAACATTGTGACCGATAGCTGTTGTATCATCCCGTGCTGTTGCTTGCAGTGGCGGAGTCGCTGCGATCAAGGTTGTAACCGTGGTCGAGCTGTTACCTGTTCTCCTGGCTGCTGGTGTTGTTGTTGGTGCTGTTGGCGGTGCTGGTGCTGGTGGTCTTGGTGTCTTGGTGTCTTGCTCTTGGTGGCGGTGGTGACGGTGATCTCGGCATGGTTGATGTTGCCGTCGTTGTTGCTCCTGCTGTTTGGCGTGGCCAGTGGCTTTCCCTTTCGATGTGGATGCGTCTGATTGGATGTTAAGGTACCGTGGATGCTGGTGGGGCATGGGGTATGTATGTTGGTGCATGCTGGTGGCTGGTGTCTGCTGCCTGACACCGTATTGCTGGTGCTGGCGTGGGTGCTGCTGCCGATGCCGCTGCTGCTGCGGTCCCCTTCCGTTCTCTTCTTTCGTCTCTCACAAGCTATTTGCGCAATGCAGGTGACCGCAGTCTCCGTTTCGTGCTTTGGGCAGCACTATCTGAGTTTCAGGTAGCTGAAAATCTTGGCATCTGTCTTTGTCGCAGGAAGTTCTAGATTGCCTGTAGAATGTCTTCAATCCGCCTGAACCATGTAGGGAACTTTAGCTTGACTCGACGTCCTCAGTGCGTACGGACGCACCCCTGCATTATAAGGCATACTCATACACACTGAAGTAGCACAGCATTGATTTTCTGAGGTCGGTCTATGGTAACCATTGGCTCCACTGACTCTGAGAGATATCCACCATCGAACTGTGTTGTTCATATATTGTGTGGAAATGGATGTCGTAGTCGTAGTAGGAGGAAGAGGAGCAGGAGCAGGAGTAGTAGTGCTAGTACTAGTACTAGTAGTACTAGTACTAGCACTAGTAGTACTAGGAGGAGAAGGAGGAGGAGGAGGAGGAAGAGGAGCAGCCGCGGCAGTAGCAGTAGCAGTAACAGTACGTAACAGTCGTGGTCGTGGCAGTCGCAGTGGTAGTGCTAACGGTATTGTAGTGGTAATTCAAACGGCAGTACGAGTAGGAGTAGGAGTAGGACAGACCAGAGCAAGGTGTAGGAGTATTAGCAGCAGCAGCACCGGTGCCCCCACGGCAGGTACCAGCAGCCACGAGCCAACATGCTCATCACTCATCACATTGTGGCAGGAGCACGGAAACGTGAAGGACTGTGGCATGAAAACAACTCACACCCACACCACATTTAGCAGCACACAATGTTCATCCTCGTTATAGTCAAAGCAGCACGATACCAGCAAAGGTGCTCGTCCGTGTTTGGACTTTTATACATCATTTCCTTGTCCAAGTGCGCTCGCCAACTGATCTGGCTGCTTGGAAAGATTGGTTGCTTGGGTTTTCAAGATGCGTTAGTTTAGGGGAATGCCCAGGAATTCTCATATTAGGCACACGTAGGATTGACTTGAATTAGGCGCATGGTATAAGTCTTCTGGAAAACTGGTGTGTGCATGTTTCAGGGCCTTTCTGGGGTATGCGCATAAACGCCTGCTTTGACTGTTGTGAGACCAGTTGGTTGCTGACCTTGGAGTTTACAGTGGCTACAGACTGATACACGAAACCCACGGAGTGAAGGGTCTCCGAGAGGATAGGAAGACCTGAATGCTTCTTTGCATGCTCTGGCTAGAAGCGAAGTTCATGGCTATGGCGGCTATGGCTAAGAGCTGCACAGACCCGAGTAACTTGAGGGGTTTGTTTGCTGCGTTTTGGGTGCCTGGTTGGAGCATCCACAGCTTCATGGCAAGACCTCTGACAGTAAATTCATGGACCCCAGACCGTGTTCTGAGGCACACCACGAGTAGCAAAGCTCATCTGCTTGTCGTTCGCAAGATTTTTCAAAGATTCAGAAAGGGATTCTGAGACTCGAAGCACCACCCGACATGTTGAGTGAAGTCAGGGGCCCAACTGCATGTGCTTCGGGGTGTCCGATGGCAGGATGATGTAATGTAGTTGGAGAGCATACAATCGAGTCTCAATGGAGGCTTCCCTACATACTGCCTTCCTCTCGAAGGCTTGCATTGACTACGACGGCGCTCTGCTCCGCGGTCGTGAGTGCCTGGTATGGCTACTGCTGCCCGCCCTTGAAATGCGTGTACTGGGCAGCTCCTGTATCATGTCAAGCATCGGGCATGGCAGCAAGAAGCCCAGGGTAGAACGAACCTGGGAAGAAGAGGAACCCGAAGGCTTGAAACGTGACGAGTGCAAGGACGCGTTGATGGTAACCGTTCGCACGGAATCCTTGTGCAATACCTTGTGACGTGTATATATATATATATACACACATAAACTATGTGCGCATATGGCTAATTATATATGCATATGAATAGTATGTATGTATTACTAAGCCCAAAAAAGTACATGTAGATATCCGAAGCAGTTTAGAGGCTGAAGCTCCCCTTCAATCTCTCGGGTGACAGAGCAGCCAAGGCTTCAAGACTGGCATGTGCAAGAAATACACAGGCACAAGGGGCGATCTGGGAATGCACGGCTTCGGCTCCCTAGCATACGTGCGCATGCGGGCTTGCGTTGGGGTGAGGCTCGCGGGGGTCGATCTCGCCACGTTTGGTAGGAAAGCTGCATGCTACTCGCAAGTGTCTGTTTGAAACGCCCTGCATGCCGGAGCCTTCGGAATTCTTTTCTAGTTTTGGTCCTGGCAGTTTCCACCTGATGCTAGTGCATGGTTGGCTGACTCCCCAACAGCCTGTTTCCTCAAGAAGTCTCCGACACGGAACAGGAGGAACCTTCTCAAACACCAAGCCACAGCATTGTTCGTCTCGTTCTTGTCATCTGCATTGCCAAGGTTGAGCAATCAACACTGTCATCTGTGTTGACATTTTTACCCGTGACTCTTGTGATGCTTGCTCTGGCGATGGTCTTGTCTTACCACAAACCAACTCCAACTCTTGCCCCGAGTGTCCGAGCAACAGCCATCAGAACGATGTAATCGCAAGGGGTAAAATGGGTTCCGAACAAACAACGGGCAGGCACAAGGAAAGACAGTCATGAGGACGATATCGGTAATGAGGGGACTGGCACTTGTCAACATACGAGGTTGTTGCTAGCTGCGCGCTCCTTGAAGTCCTCCCCGAAACCTGCAAAGCCTCTGAAGAGTGTTCCAAAGGCATGTCTGGTTTCTGTCAACTGTGTGAGAACACGCTCTGAACTTCCAACGGAGCAAACAGGAACATCGAAGGCCAGTGCCGTGCGATCCGTGAACATGAGAAACCCATGAGACCCTGCATGAGCCATGTTTTCCAGCCCTATGCCATATGCTTTTCCAGAGGAAACGATGAGGAAGATCCCATCGACCTGCTCCGATGTGTGCCTCGCTGTTGACCTGAACGTAAGGGCTTAGGAGCTTCGGGTGCTTATGGGGCATATCCCAAAAACACTGATCTCAAAATCAATCCGTGCTACCCGGCAGATTTGCCCACACAGGAATTAGCACAGACGGTGTGCTTGCCTACATCAGAGATGCTACATTATCCTTGGTGCAAGATCTTCCAGGCCATGAAGTTATTCTCCATACAGACAGCATTCCACAATTCCTTGAGGAAATAATGAGAGTCTTCAGCACATGTATTGATCTTTTTCGCAGCGGATGCAAAGTACGAACAGAATCTTGCTGCTCGTCACGCCCTTGTTCGATTCTCCCGGTGGATAACGATCCACATGTGGAAATTCCAAACGCGAAACCCTCAACTTCCTATACCTCGAAGCCCTAAACCCCAAGCCACATAGCATGGCTTTTCTCACATCAAGCTACCCGGACACTCGCTGCAAGAGAAACGATATCCCTCGAAACCCTGAACCCTAAAAACGGGGCCCCTTGCACTAAGCTCAAGGTTGCTTTTGGCATAGTGGCCCTCCTGACGTTGCAGACTATCTGTGTCTTGGCATGACTACGCTCGACCTGTAGTTGGGTTGAGAGCTGCAGAATCCACGTAAGTCTAGACCTCGGCCTGCTCGAGCAGCAAAAGCTCTGCTGCACTGAAGCTGCCAAAGCAGCCCTCTATAGATAGATATGTAAATCTAGTGGCCCTGTAGCACTGCACCCGCGGCATGACGGGCGGAGGAATCCACCCTCCCTCCACTCCGCCCCTTTCCTGCTCGCAACACTTCGAAAAACCAGCAGCAGTCGTCGACATCAATTGCCTCCTCGTTCGGGATCCCGTTGGGGGGTTTGCTTCTCGGAGATGTCGATGATGATCGTGGTGTCAGAATTTCTGGGGACCTGCCCACCTTATTGTGCAGTGCTCTGCTGCGACAACAGGCTCTTGTTTTCTGCCGCCTGTTCAGGAGTCCCCCCAATGGTAGATCCGGGATCCAGTTGGTCACCGATCGCCTCCCGGCGTCCGCACGGATGCTGTCGATGTCGTGGAGCGATCGGGGCTGTGCCGATGAGATCGGACCATTCCAGCCGGTGACATCATCCCAACAGCAAAAGGTCACGAACGCAGTTTTGCTCTGGGGCTCGATAGCTTTGCGTAACAACTGTAGATGCCCGACATCCTGCTTTGGTAGTCAGACGTTGATGCGCCTGTGACTCGTCGTCATCTCCCTTTTCCTCATCATCAACATCATGACGATCCTCGCCGCTACCAACATCATGAACGTCGAAACTATCATCATTGTCGTCGGCCTCGAATCAGCATAATTATTATAGTGAGTATCATGCGGGTGCTCCGCTTTCGTTCTGCTTCACTCCTGCTTACCCTCGCCATAAACTGTCAGAGTCATCATCGTCAGCCAGGGTATCGTAACAGAGCATTGTTTTGTCGTCCGGATCACGCCCGGAACTTCCGGATGCGTGCTACAGAGCTCTCAACACGTTGAGGCCAAGGGTGTTGCTGATTCCTGGCCGACAAGGATCGGGCCGTTCAAGCGTGATGGATGGTGCTAGTGGCTGCTAGTGTCACAAAACTGAGACTACCGCCTCAGGTTCTGAACTGATGCTCTGCTCTTGTTTTCTACTGTGTGCGTATATGTGTATGTGAACATGAGTCAAGTTTTAAGTGGCCATATATCGATGACATAGGTGTTGGTTTTGCAGTAGTGCAATGTCAGGTAGCCTCCGTCGGCAGCTGGACACGGTTGGGCGAATCCTCGAGATGTCATGCAGGCCAGGAAGCACTTTCGCTTGATTCCGAGGGATGCTTTAGAGGTCGTCGGTGCAACCCTGCACCTTGTCTCCTGTTGTTATGTGGTCCTGGCTTTGGTTGCAAGTGCAGAGTAATTACACACCATCAGCGCAATGTGAACTGGGACATCACTTGCGGACGCCCAGTACTGGAGGTGTGGTTCTCGGGAAGGGGCGCGTACCGAGATGAATCGACTGGCATTTCGGGGCGTCTTCGATCGTTGAGGCTGTACTGTTTCAAACTGACTTCGGCTGCACTTGCTTCGTATATTTCGAGGTGACTCAGAAAGCCGAACTCTTTTGATTGGAAAGACATGAAGACATGCCACATGTCTGGCAAAAACCTTGCTGACGGGAAGAGTGTGTAGCTCTTTCCAGAAGTGCGCATGGGTGCTGCTACTTTGGAAAAGCGATTCCACACGGCCGCATAGGCATTAGTTCTGTCAATTCTGCGACTAGTGGCCGCCCCCCTTTACTCCCTTCGTCCATGCACGTACATATGGCATGCTGATGTGGAAGCAGCGGCAAGAAATTTGGGCAGGGGTCCTGTGCTACCCCGAGCAACGAGATTCGGTATCGTGCCAACTGTTGCAGACACAGCCGAGCCACTTCCGAGACAAAAGCATTCAGCTCTTTGCGGCCACATGGAGCAAGTGCTTGACCGATTACTTGTCCCGGTCTAGTAGGCACCTCTTCAAATGTACGGTGCATGCATCGAGCTTCAAAACGGACCAAGGCGAAGCCTAACTGTCTGATGAGATGATGCCTCAGCTCCAAGCCGAGATGATTGCCACAAACCTAGGCCTCGCCGAGTGCTACGGCAAATAGAGAAGCCCATTTCGAACCCCTAAACCCTAAACCTTAAACCCTCTGCTGATACTTGAGCAGTTTTTCGCAAAATGCAGCCCGTCCCTGCAGTTGCATCATGTCCAGTCCCATGCTGACCATACTGCCGTGGCCCAAGCTTTTGGAGATTTACATGACAGGTTGGGCGGCCTTAGCAGCAGTTACATATGACAACAACAACAACAACAACAACAACAACACTAACAATCATACTTGCAATAACCGGAGTCATCATCATATAAACATACTCATAGTAACGTTTTAATCAGAGTACTCGCAAAAGCTCCGTGTAAAGCGGGCCTCTCGGGCTTGGAATATAATGTACCATTTTGGGTGGTATAATTATGAATATAGTATAATGGGCCCCAAGACCCCATTCTAATTATTAAGGCCCTTATCGTACCGAGGCCGCTGGTGATGCTTTGCCTTCGAATCATCTCGACGGCCTGGGTAGTCTACGTCGTGCTGGGCCTCTACAGCGCCGAGGTTCATGACCGCTTGGATGATGTTGCTCAGCCGCGTCCTGGCGAGAATGGCTGTTGACATTCAGGAGATGGGCTGTCTTGACCGTTCACAATTCGCTGGAGCACCTGCATCGCCTCCTTCCAGTTTCGTCTGTCCTTTTTGTTTGCATTTTCGCGTGCTAAATCAGCTGGTTCTTGAACATTCGACAATGAGATCATGTAATCCCGAATTCAATAATGAACAATATCAGAGGTGCGGTAGCTGCAGTCTTGATTTGTGCACGGTTGGAAGCACGTGGCATTGGGACGAGGGCCGGAGTTTTAGGATCTACTGTGTGAAACTCAAGGTTTAACGTTTCCGATTAGTTACAACTGTTTAAACTGCAAACGGTTTCATTCAAGTCCCCCTTTGGTCACAGGAACGTCCTAAGGCTCAAAACATTAGACGTTGCAGCTTGCAGGTCGGATCGCCCATGAACCCGCAGCAGAGCAGTGAAAAGCTGATAGTACACATCTGCTGAGACATGTGTCTTTTGGTTTCGGAATCCCCTTCACTTGCAGACCCTCAGCAGCCAAATCAAAGTCTGAAACTTCATCATTGCAGGTGGGTAAGCGGCTGGAACCGGCTGCCTGCGGTGAGCAAGTCGATTGAGTTCCAAGCTTCCCGGACTGAGGTCATAGTGAGAGCTGTGAATGTGCTGTGCTTGTCGACGAAAATGTGCAGTGGCCAGACCGAACAATCGTTGGACAGCCTAGGATTTGTAGCCCTGCTCATGACTGCCATAACTCTTCGGAAACACGAAGTAGAGCGTGGCAGTGAGCTCTGCGGCTGTATCCAAGAGCAAACCAACATTTCAAGAGCAACTGAACGTTTCTACAACTAGGAAAAGAGATCCTTCACCGGCTTCACAATGCTTGCTGTTCAATGCACAGAGAGACAGAGACAGAGAAAGTCGGCATCAGGTTTACGTGATTGCGGTTGCCCTTTTCTACTGCCTGTTCAGCTCCTTCATCACATGCGTCTCCTGGTTCGTCATGATATTTCTTGCCCAAGCCTCCCGGATGCAAGGTGATGCTTCCCAAAAGCAAGACCACTAGTCACTAGATGGATATGTTGAAGGCCATGTAATTATGTGCTGTTGCATCACAAGATCGAGCACCTTTGTGGGCGTCTTAAACTTGTAGTAGTTATTTCGGGCACATCAGTTAAGGCAGTCATTTCAGTTCGCGCGCTTAAGCAGCCAACACCTAGCTTGCTGCGCTGAGTAGTAGATGTTCATCGACCACCACAGTAATGAGAACCACCATCCAGGATTCTAGGCAGTAGTGAATCCTGCCCCGAAGAGCCCAAGCAACTTCTTCAGACTTCTTGTGTTTTCTCCGCATTCGGCATGACATGTAGCCTTAGGCAAGCAATCTTGAAGATTCTCGGAACGGACTTGATTATTAGTATGCATGACGGAGAGGCTAGGCTTCTCCAGGTCTGAAAGCCGTGTGAGTCGCATGACGGTCGCAGCTACCGTAGCAGCGACCAGGTATGGTATTTCGCTGGTCCCAAATTTTCCACTCGGCGATGTCCTGTGCCAAGAGCCTTATGGAGCGCCTTGCGTGCGCGGCCTAGTCGTCTTTCGACGGACTTTGTGCATTCGAATGAGAAGATCGGTGCCAAGCCAGACATGCACAGAGGCGACTCTCTCGCTGCCGGTTGACAGCTGTAGCCCACCCCCTCCACCAGGTTACCATTTTGGCACCATGGTTCTTTCAGGAGCCTTGGCTTGCACTTGTTGTTCATACTGTTGATGCAGAGATGTGATACAAAAACAGCAGGAAGCTGGGAGAATGCAACCGGTTGCATTGAGTTTCTCAGATGGGCTTTTGTCACGCGAGTTTGCCACCGAGTGCTTCTCCATAATTACAAGGGAAAGCTGTCCTTTCCCCTTGCTCTCAGCAGCCTCTTTCTGACGCAGATGTTTTAGAGCACGTCCAAAGCTGACTGGGTCTGGGGGTCGTAGTCATAGCCTGAGAAGGACGCGATCACACGGTTGTTTCAGTTGTATGCCATCCTGGTCAGAAGCACCCGTTTGAAGCCAAGCCGAGGCTATCGCTACTGGGCAATAGCACTGCTATAACAGAGACAGTTTCATCCTTGGATGCTACTCTTCCAGGAGTGCTGCACCTCGTCATCGGGCCACTCCACCTCACGCTGGGAAAGCTGCAGGAGCCGGATTTATGGTTACGGCTTAGGATGGCTTTAAGGATTTAGGCCCTTAGGCTATTAGGGTTCAATCAGAGGCTTCCGGGTCGGTCTTTGCTCGCAATGCTTCAGGAATAAGGTCGTGTATGGGAAGCTCACAGACGAGTTTGAGCACAAGTGCGGTTGTGTCTTAATTTCAAACATACAAATAGATTCAAGTTGGTCAGGCGTTGAACAAATACTTACAGAAGTACATACACACGTACGTACATAGATACATGATATAGATACTTACATACTTGCGTGCATGCATGCATGTATGTATGTATGTATGTACGTAGGCATGTGTATATATATATATATGTACTTATTTATATACTTGTATATGTTTGCTTATACATATACATATATATATATATATATGTTTATAGTCATTCCGATGCCCACTCTACCTCCGCATCCCCCGATCGTAATCAGTATCATGGAGGTGCGAAAACACGGGCAGTTCATCAAAAGTCTCAACATCTGAGAAAGCATGGCACCGCACTCCCCATAGAAGCCGGATTTTAGGAAGCTTGGGGCAATTTGATCCCTGCCAATGTGTTCGCATTGCAGGCTTGAGGAAGTTGGGGATTTGCATCTGTGAACTTCAGATGTGAGCACATGTGATTTCTGTGAAGGGGAAGTAGTTGTACGGAAAGTAGTTGCGCTAGTCGTACCTGTCTTGCAGTCCTTTCAGAAATACTTTCATAGTTCGTCGCGTCGTCGTTTCGTTCATGCGTACAAAATTGTAGCAGCGATGTCGATGCCACGCATGAGTGGCCAGCTAGCATAAGCGTCGGACTTCGTCCGGATTAGGTGGGTGAAAGTCCCACAAACCAAAGCTGTTTGGATTGGAGTGGTTGTAAGAACGATTCAGGATGGTGTCAAGTCTGGCAACCCACTGGCATCCATCCTCCAGGCTGCTTCGCTGCTTCGGGTTTGGGTGTTCTCTGAGGGTTTTGGTTCTGGTCTTGAACATCAAACCTGCATGGGTCGACGCCCCCCGCAACCAGCGCTGTCCCGTACAGCAGACCCTGCACCCTATCGGGCAAACGTGTTTTTTTTGCATGAACCAGGTGGCAGGCCGAACTGCAAAGGCTTTGCAGACAAACTTATCCCTACTTCTGCTGATCATCTGTGACTTTGACTTGTAACCTGGGCACCCTCAACTGTGCCAGACCTGCTTGTCCTGCTGCCTGGACTTTTACGAAGAGTCCCTCGCCCACTTGAACCGCGGTGC
The DNA here is from genome assembly GCA_905221615.1 of Symbiodinium sp. CCMP2592. NCBI lineage: Eukaryota > Dinophyceae > Suessiales > Symbiodiniaceae > Symbiodinium > Symbiodinium sp. CCMP2592. Next base: position 141,600 of record CAJNDT010005908.1, on the reverse strand, counting down.
CCTGCTGGATGTGAGCCTGCAGGCCTTGTGGTTTGCGGCGGTGTGAGCATGTGATGCGGAGCTTTCATGAGTGTGGAGCTTTCCCTGAGCCCCCGGCTTTTGTGCCGCAATCTCTGCGATCTTGACACTTGACCCAATACCTGTGCAGGGCCGGGTTTGCAAGAGTTCTCCCCGGAACGAAAAGCAAGTAGCAGCAGGGAGGAGGAGGAGGAGGAGGAGGAGGAGGAGGAGGAGGAGGAGGAGGAGGAGCAGGACAGTGGCTAATGGTTTAATGTAACGGGCAGCAAAAAAATGTGTGAGTCGCAGCGTTGAAAGCAGTGGTCAGTAGTAGCAAGTAGTGATAGTAGCAGTGCTAGTAGAAGCAGGAGCAGCAGCGCAACAGGAGTAGTAGTCAATAGCAATCGAAGTAGTGTCTGGAAGGAAAGTTAAGAGACCACCATCCCTTGCCCGCTCTTGTCCGTCAGGCTTTCACGTACTGCGAAGGCGCCAGCCATATTTCGGACAACGAGTCTGGCACCTCGCTCGCCGAAGAGGCGGAACCAACTCCGCATGTCTAACCATAACCCCCACCAGCCATCTTGGGCCCTACCCTCAACCCTGGAAGCACTTCCGACGGGAGCGGGAACGGACTGTTGGGGCCAGCCAACAAGTCCCAAGCCTTGTCAAACAGGTCGGCCTGCTCAACACATCCACTACTATGTTCCAGCTGGCGGGTGTGGGAATGGCATCTCGGTCATGGATGAGCGCAGCCTCATGAATCGCCAGGGCTTGGGGTACTGATGGGCATGATCACTGGGGTGGTGATGCTACGATGTCAGTGTTCAGCATGACGATGATTCTAATGTTGGTGCCGCGCTGACATTCGACGATGACAACGGCGATGACGAGCAGGAGGGGGAGGCAGAGGAGATGGAGGCGGAAGGGCTGAGCCAACACAAGTCAACTTCAGCAAGGTATCGTACCGATTGCCCGTCGTTTCGCCCAAATGACGCTGTTAATTGCAGACTGTTGACTGGCACTCTCAGCATCATGAAGGTAGTTGTTTTGTAGTGTGTTGCCGATGGCGGCGGTTGGGAAGGGGCACACAAAGCACATGGTTCAATAATCTGGTTGTTTGGTTCAACTAAAGCGTTGCAACCGCGATTAATCATACCACGGCCAGCTTTGCTGACTTGCTCTTCTCAGGTTCGCGACTTCATGCAACGATGATCATCGATGATCCAACTAGCACTGCTTGGGATTCCTACTTCCTGCCACTTGTACCACGCCCGGCAGAGACAGATACCTGCGATTTGAACCTAATGGATTTTGTTACACCAGGGGAAGGGGTGAGTGGCAGCATCAGATTGGGATAGTTACCTGTAACAAGTCTGAACCATGAAGCCAACAACTTCAAAGCATGAGAAACAGAATAACACTATGCACCGGGCCCAGAAAAGCCTCATGCCCAAGACACCAAAAGCGTCTGACCCCACAGCCGAAATGGGAGTTTTGAGGCGGCTGCGACGACTTGGTTTGCCGTGGCACAAACTCTGCTCGTCGGCTGCAGAAGTTCGGGCTTGAGGGTTTGCGGTGTGGGGCTTAGTCTCCTTATTCCGTGGTTGCTCGGACTAGGGCCTAGAGTCACGAATTCTTCCCATCCTGAGAACGAAGACTGAACCTGCTGTTCGACACGAAACATTCGATGGAACCGGACCTGGCCATCACGCCCGAAAGTAGATTGCAGATACGGTCAAGACTGGCGAAGGACAGAAGCTGCGCAAGCACGTGGGTCATGAGCTTCTGCCAGGTCCCAGCATCAGTTCGCCGACCCGGACAGCCGGTTATTTGTGGAAGACAGGTCCACGCTGTGCATTGGCGGTGCCGTGATTTCGCTGATTGTGGTACGAACCTCAGGACAGCAACAATCTGCTTGCAGCCCGAAAGCGGCTGCGGTTCATTTTTTCGCGGTGTGGGAGTCGTCGGGTTTTCGGCAGATGCCTCGTGTGGCTCGAACATGCTCGAACCATGTAGATGTGGCAACTTCACGCGAAACAGGAAGAGCATGTCCAGTTCCCAGCCTGCATCCACAAGTGCTTGAGGCAACTCCCTTCATGACCATTTTTGATGTTGCCGCGCAGCTGCATTGAGTCCCTAGAGATGCACGTGTCCTGTAGCGTGCGGCTGTGAGCACGTCAAGTTCCAAGCCCCCCAAACTATAATAATAATAATACAGAAAATAAGACATTAAAATAAATAGTAATAACAGTAACCATAACTGCTGGTACGGAGAAGAGCCCAAGATGCCAGAGAGCATACCGCAGCCGAGGTTGCGGAGGCCGTGCTCTACAGCAAAGTCGTAGACCGGCAGCGCAACCCCAAAAGAGACGGGCCGCCAGCATCGTCCAGCATGATCTTGAGGACATGCCTGGGCGTGTTTGGGGTTCGAGCGGAAAGTCTGCGGCCAGAAAGATCAGAGTGCACGAGACTGACGACTGGACCGCAGCCCATGTTGCACAAAGCTGCTAAACAAAAAAGAGGAAGAAGAGCATTGGCGACTACAGCTCTAAAAATGCAAAGCATCAGAAGCAATCAAAAATCAGCAATCACGAAGAGAAGTGTGCTGCTGTGAAGCGCAGAAACCCATGCTGGAAAGGAACTGTTCGCCTTGGCGCCGCACTCTTCAGGCCGGGGCCCGACTAACTGTGACGATGACTTTGACAGTACTCTGACCAGGACGATCATTACTATTACCATTACCATGGCTATTGTTAGCTGTTGTTGTGGTTGTTCTGCATTGAGCAGTGGTAGTCTGGTTGAAGGGATCAGATCGATGGAAGCAAGGCAGGTCCTCTGCGGTTCGGCTTGGGTTTACACACCAGTTCTGCTTGGCCAGCGGCCCACCTACATGCACATGCAAATTGGTCTGATCTAGAATTTTTGAATGTGCTGCGACAAGGCAGGGGTAAGCGCTGCAACAACCACGGCCCTCAACAACTGATGGGCGCCTCTTGAGGGTCCTGCCCCGCCCCGGAAGCTATCTGCAGCTGAGGACATCACGTCCTGCAACTGTGCCTACCGAAATGGCGCGGACATCACCCAAAGCCAAAGCTCTGGGGGCTTTGGACTTCTGGATTGGGGATCTCAGACGTTCCAGGCCGGCCGCTTAGGGAGCTTCATGGGTTCGAGAATAGCAATAGGTGATCACACTGCCCTCTTGAGGTCGGTAATGGTCATAGACTGCATAGTTTCATAAGATCATATGCACTCATACATGCTCTGCTCACATTTGTCGATTATATATGTATGCATGCGTGCATGCATGTATGTACGTATGTACGTATGTACGTATGTATGTAAACATGTGTACCTACAGTAGTGTACTTTTCAGACTTTCAGAGGCTTAAAGAGACTTCTGTGTGTGTGTGTGGGCGGGAATTTTTGACGGCTGACTTTACCGTCGTATGCGAAGAGCTCACACACCGAGGTGCAAGGAAGCCCGTCAATGCCAGCCTTTGCTCCATCTTCACCCTTCAGCGCCCCAGTGTGATTTCCAGGCACGACCTGCATCAGTTTCATGGAAAATTGAAATTAAAAGGCACCATGCACGCGTATCTGAGCACGAGCTGCATTGCCAGGCTCGCTGGTCTGGGTGAAGATGAAGCGGTGAGTCGACTAGGTCTTTATTGAACCCTGACACCTCTACAAAACCCACCTCAGGCTGCCTCGAAGAAGAAGCACCAAGGTAAATCCTGTCATACCCCAGTCGACCTCACTTTTTTTGCTGTTTGCTGCAACAGACTCAACCATGCAGAAATCGACTTGTGCATCCACGGATCTGGATCTGCGATGCCCAGCTGGAATCCTCATGATGAAATAAGTAAGTGGCTGCTTTAGAGCGGGAAGCCCGCGGAGTGATCAGAGCCATTGGATCAGAGACCGCATGCGGCTGAGGTGGTGACACAAAGGTAGGGCACGATCCAGGTCTGTACTTGCCCAGTCGACTCTTTGCTTGTATGTGCTCTGGACTGCTCGCGCAGTTTCGATTTTCAACAGCTAAACAAACGACCCAGGAATGTCGTTCTGCCTTGCTTGTTGATCACCCTCATCGTTGTTACAGCCCGAGTTGCGGATAACAAGGTCAGATCTGTTAAGCTATGTTCCCAGGAGGCAGATCTCATTGCGAGAGCTTTCTTGCCATGATGGTCGTGCTGACGATAGCGATGCTGATCATGAGGGTAATGCTGGTATTGATAATTCGGGTTCAAACTTGGGAAATCTCCATGTGTTGGCTCGGAGAGTTTGCGGAGCAGTGGTGCTCACGTGTGATGTGCAGCCTGTTGTGCTCTGTGCAGTGCCGTTCTGAGATACATGTTGCAGTTGTAGTTGTGGTGGTTTCTGTTGTGCCGGTTGTTGTGGTTGTGTGTCGTTGTGGTTGTTCTGGTTGTTGTGGTGGTTTGGGTTTGGTTCTTGTCATGGTTGTGTTTTGGTTATTGTTCGCGCTGTGAGATTATTGGCTCCATCAACATGTCTATCCACATAATCTCTTGTAGATCAACTGCTATTGCTGGGCACAAAGTAGAACGAAATTCAAGGGCCCTCGCGCAGAATGCATGTTGCCCTGGCCTGTCAAAGCACCAAAACGGCCGAAGAGGACAACGGCGCACCAATCGGGTAAAAAGGATAGGTTGGCTCAGCCTTCAGGGTTAAGACTACGAAATCCCAGATGAAGAGGCTGACTTGCTGAACGTTCAGTAATGATCGCTACCAGGCAAGCCTGCTCCTCAGCGTAGATGTCCATTCTGGATGGCATGTTCGAGGCTGAAATAGCTTTATCTCCAAATAGTTTCACGGTCCCGGGACTCCATCAAGAAGCTAGGCAGCCGACTCTGCAGATTCGCTATCGCCACCATCACCACCGTGATCATGACCAGCCACAGCAGACTTGATACATTTGTTTCAAGTCTTTCTGGTCTCCTTCGTCCGGTACAGGTAAAGCCATCAGATTCATCTTCGCCGTCGCAGCGGCCATCATCACAGTCATCACTCGACCACTGCTACCACCGTCATAACCCTCATCGTCATCCTCATCTTTGTCAGCCCCAGCGCTGCTGTCCTGTCCTGGCGCCCTTGCAGCCGACACTTCCCTGACAAGAACAAGGCCAGCCCCGTGGACCTGGCGCGATGGAGGGCCGAGTCCAACCAGGTGTGGGAGACTGGAAGTGGGAGAAGTGGGAGGAGGGGGGGGGGGGAAGGTGGAAGGCTTTAGGATGATTGCGGCTGTAGTTCTGGGGTATGTCCTGTTCTCATTTTAGGCTCAGTGGGGGGAGTAGGGGTCAGTTCTGCAGATTCGGCTGATTTACACAAGATGTCGGCTTCACGGTGCCGTTGCAATGCCTTCTGCACCTCTCGTCGTTACGCTGTGACAACCCGAGTGGAATGTCAGCTGGGGTTGGGGCCTCATGGCGGCCTGGACAAGTTATCCGCAGTACTAGTAACAGGAGTTCGGAACAAGATGATTACTTTGCTTCTGTTCCTGTTTGTATGACGAATATCTCGGGCAGGAATGCTCCGAGAAACACATCAACCGGGATGCTCATTCTTTTCAGTATGTGGCAATACTCGATCCTGGGATGAGATACCGCACCGAAGCATTCATTGCAGTAGCTGTGTTGCAAGAATTCAACATGGGTCAGTCATGGCGATTTCGTGGCAGCGCCTAGTGAGTCCTGAGCTTAGGAGGCAGCTTGATTGATTTGTGTCGCTCGGCATGGGGCTGAAGCCAGGCGGCACCCAAGCATTCTTACAAACACCAACACACCACTGAGTCACGCGCTACCATCGGTGCTACCTACGACTCTACATGGGTAGTTCTCTAAGTTAGGATCCCTATTGTACGACCGCACAATAGTACGAACCCGCATGAACACGACCCTAAAAGGTGCCCTCATGTAGAGAACTACCCACATGCACAGACGCTCCATTCCAACTCCCTGTGCTTGGCTGAGGCCTGGCTTCTCCAGGTGGACAGCCACGCAGGCCGTAGTTGTATAGCGGAATCGAAGTTCACTTCCGGGTCGAAGGTGTAAGGTTTGGGGGTTTGAGAGATGCCTCTAGGAACCTGTGCCCCTTGCTCCAAAGCACTCAGAAACAGGGACTCACAGACCCGCCGGGAAACCTGAAATGGCCGCCAACGGTTCGCATGACCCCCGATGGATCTGACAGGACTAGGATACTTTAGTTGAATGAATTACTATAGTATTTGGGTACTACATTATGGTATAATTGACGTAGTCTAATTGTGGTATAAGGTGGTAACATGTTATAGTAGAACATACTCTCCCTAAAGCCCCTGCAGATCTGCGACGGAGGCACAGGCTGTGGACCAGATGCAGATCGCCTCAGTGCCGAGCTTGTAAGGCACATGGCCAGACAGAGGGTTTGGGCTTTGGGGTTTCGAGTTTAGGGCTTGGGGTTTGGGGTTTAGGGGGTTTGGGGTTTGGAGTTTAGGGCTTGGGGTTTAAGGTTTGGTGTTTGGGGTTTAAGCAGGGTTGCCGGTTTCTGGTTTGAAGGCTTCAGGGAATGTAGAGGGTGGTCGGACGTTGCAAGGATGCCAGTCTTGGGGCTTTCCTTGAGGTTTGTTTGTTTTTGAGTGTCTTCGTCTTGGAACTTAGGGTTTTCGATGTGGTCGTAAAAGCTTCTTGGGCTCGTAGGAGGTTTGAGATGATTGACGGCATGGGATCTTCCTGACGGCATGATCGTGCCCACAAGCTATCCTTGACACTCCACAACATGCATCAGACAGACTTGGTTTACAGCCATTGCTGTTGCGGGCTCCACAACAGTCCCTAGCTTGGGTCTTATCTTCATGAGGACCGCAGCCATGGACCTCAAAGTGATATTTCAAGATGTTGGGACTTGGGTCTTGAAGGCAAAGCAGAAGTGCTAGAAAGACGCTGCGAAGCAGTCCGTGCCACACTTTCCGAGTGCAAGGACCACTCAAGCCCAAGCTGGCCTACATCATTTTGCAGCCTGCAGCTTGCTATCCTGCAGGGTTGTGCACGAAATCATCGGAAAATCGGAAGTCCGCTGCACGCAGTCTCATCGCGACAATTGACCATTGATGTCAAGCTCAATCGCGTCCCGCTCCACAATCCGGAGGTTTACGAACGATGCGCACTTCAGAGGCTTCCTGCTCAAGGAGTCGCTTTCCATGCAGGTGGCTGCGGCCTAAGCACCGGAGGCTTCGAAGCGTGTCCACTTCCGTTGTTGCCGGGTCTTCTTTTGCAGCTCATGCGCATCCTAAACACAATGGTTTGTTGCCTAATCTCAGAACTTTGGTTCGTGAGAAGGGCCTGCGTGCAAATCGAGAAAGATGCTGGTAGATAGTGCTGTGTCGTCGGCATGCTGCTGAAAATGCTGCTTGAAAGTATCGGCCATAGTGTAGTCAATGGGACAGGTACAGCATCGTGACGAAAAGCAGCTTGAGCCCTGAACGTCGAGAGACAGAACTGCAAAGGAGCTGATAAGCCCAACAAGAGACATGGGACTTAGATGCCTTTACGTCCCCGGCCTATACACCCTTACAGGAGGATTGAACCTTAATTAATGAGATGCAGCGTACAATGCGAAAGCACATGTCAAAACAAGCTGTTCTAGGATGAGAGGATTTCTGCGGACAAGCGCGACCATGATCTTGAGGTGCCGGAGCCCCATGGAAACATTCCTCGCCGGGCCGGGGACAGAGTTTTGCCCTTCTAGAGCTTGATGCGCCGTGTGCACATGCCGGGGTCTCTGACAATAATATGATATGTTTATGGTTTCTTGTCGCTTGATTGAAGGTCTGTTAGCACCTTGAATCTAGAAGGTAAGTTATGCAGAGGTTCAAGGCAGGCTGTGTGTATCATATGCTGCGGGATCTTGGAAGTCGGCAAGGTGCAAATGGCTTTCGTGTGTCAAGTTCGTTCGGCCTCTTTGTTTGCCATGCAGTGAAGCCAGCGAAAGGCTGCATGCATCTTATGCACAAAAGCCATTCCAACGCCGGATCCGGCCGCAAAGCAGCAATAAAGCTATCCGCCTCATGTTCGTTAGAACACCACGCTGTGTTCGTTATGATCGACATTATGAAGCAGCGAAAGAATCGTTTAGTTATGACTATCTCATCGCTGCTCTTATCCTTAAGATACTCGTGCAAGGATTGACCCGAAGCCCCAGCCCAGGCTAGCATTCTGGAAGTCCGCTTCCGGAGTCAGAACACCCTGCGTTCACAGGGCCGGATGTGTTCAGGGGATGGAGGGTCTCCGAAAGGCTTTTGTTGATTGCTTTTGGATCGGAGAATCGGAGCAATGTGGTATGTCATAACCTGGGCATCTGAGCGCCGCATGTTGGAAGGCCTGCACTGGGGCATCAAGGCTTGAAAGCACGCATGCTCCTCTCTGCCGCTCTTTGCGAGTCAGACACGTTGGCAGCCTGCATACTCAGAGGTTCTTGGGAGTCGGAAGCAGATCCCTCCCGTAATTTAACCCTAAAACCCTAAACCCCATAGCCAGAGAGCCCTATAAAGCCATATCAAGCCCGAAAGTACGGAAGAGTGCACCGAAAGCTTGAGCATGTCGGCCCTTGGAGGCTCCGGCATCTTCGTGCGACTGGAAGCACCACTAGGTGCCATCCAAAGGGGTGGGTTTGCTAGGAGATGATCGTAACGAGGCGGTGGAGGAGACGATCCATACACATACTTGCTCCTATGCTCTTAGAGAGGTGCTAAGCTCATTACAAATCTCGGCGAATTTGCGGTGCTTGGAGAAGGAGTTCCACGATACTTGAGCCATCCGACGACGACGACGACTACTACTACTACTACTAGCCATCCCCCTACCAACTACACTTGTCAAACCAGGGTTCTGGAAGCTCGATTTTGCAAACTACTAGTTCTGGTGGTGATGGTGACAATTATGACTGCGACGTGCGAGGGCCCTTGGCCCAAGATCGTAAGAGCGTCGTGCCAGACGGCCCATGAGACCGTGCACGAGAGCAGTTTGCAGCCACTGTTGCCTAAATGCGGGCTATTTGGCGTTAATGGACTTGGCGTGGTGCGCCGGCGCCATGAACGGCGCTGCCCGGGCAGCCGCAGGCCTCAAGTGACACCTGCTTCCCCTCCTTGCTGCCCCGTGTCGATGTGGTCGTCAAAGAAACTGGGAGAGACGCTGACGGTGACGAGACAGGAGTTGGAGTCTGTAACGAATCATCACAGACTCCAATTCCTGTTTCGTCACTGAAGCATGACAAGGATCTCGGCCAAGAGGTGATGAGGTGCGTGACAGTGGCATGGCGGCCCGGATCCAATGAACATGCCCACCTTCGTCCACCGATGGCCGTGCAGCCGGGCAAGACATGACAACTTGAATCTTGAATCTGCAGCAAAGTTGCAAGCATGACAACGCAGTGTTGGCTGGTGTGTAGCCGATGATGATGATTCTCCATGATTGACAGGTGTGGAGTTTGCCCTCGGCTGCCTGGCAGCGGTGCCAGATCCGGATTACGTGGTCTGGACCACAGGGCCATGAGGCATTCGCAGCAGGCAGTAAGTACATTGGGAGCAATACCCGTTGTGAGCTCGATTTTTAGCAGGACAGATGAATGCTGCTCTCTGTCTACAGCCTTATCATACCTCGACATGTCGATTTGAACTTCTGACCGAGCACAAAACTCCACAAGTACAAGTTGAGCACAAGGATCATCTGATAGGTGCTGATATGAAAATATAGTGTTTGCATGTACTTACACACAGACCGCTTGCATATCTGTGCATTTGTGGGTATATACACTGCCTTGAATGTGGGAGGTTCTGAAAACAGGTGACCGTAATATAGTACCCTAAATAGAAGGATCCTTATCATAGGGACCCCCAAATAAGGTACCCCTGATTTTCGGAAACTCCGTATACACTCTTCTAGTAGCCCTTGTAGTAACCCGTATAGTAATTACCCTTATAGTAGCCCTTTAAAGGATCCCTTTAAGGGTACCGCGAGTCCTCATCCTCCGAGGGCTGCGAGGGAACTGGCCGACTGGCGGTTGCACAGCGAGCACAGGCGCGATTGTGGCATCCCATGATTCAGCATTGTAGTACTTATAGTCTCCATTGTAGTTCCTTTTTTTGTTAACCAGTTTTATGGTTAGGGTCCTATAATAGAGTTTTTGGTTAGCCAAAAAAAAGGAACTACAATGGAGACTATAGGTGGCTTACCTTTGTTGTGTTAGGTGCCTAGTGCTTTACATTATGACATAGAGTTCCATGTTATAGTGTTCTGCCACACAGTTACCTTGCATGCATGACGAGCTTCGTATGATGACGCCATGGCAGCACTCGTTCGCTTGTAGGGTAGGTAGTCTCCAGTTGTCTGCAACGTTGTGCAAGCACGGGCTCAATTTGTTGACCTTGAGAAAATTGCTCATTCTATTTTTGCTGCTGCAATTCTTCAAGACTGCTTGGCTGCGACGTGCATAGCTTTCAGCACAGAACATGGATGTCTTGGGGAGGATTCTAGACCGCGAGGTGATATGCGCGGAATCACTACATGCAGCATCGGAATTTTGCGGAAGATGCAAAGAAGCAGCAGAAAAGCAACGAATCTCAATCCGGTAAAGTCCATGGTCCGATCTGAAGAGCTTCTCGTAGAGAAAGGTTCTGTTTGGAGCTCTTCATCAGGAGCCAAGGAAGCCATCATCATCTCCTTTGGATGCATCTACGCCATGCGGAGCCGTGAAGCCTACAGCCGAACCGGACACGCTAAAGCCCCATGGGCCCCGAACCCTGAAGACTCAAAGCCCAGTACGGCCAAAGCCCTAGACCCTCAAACCCAAAAAAGTCAACCCTCTGGGTAACAAAACAGGAAAGCACGACTCCAGGCTACCCTGGAGACCGGCCAGCATACGCTCGTGCTTCGTGCGGTGAACCCGATCCGCACACCCAGCTCCAACTGGCGCACCACGCAAGGTTTTAAGGTTTGGGGGTTAGGGGGTTTAAGTGTTTGAGGATAGGTTTGGGCTTGGGTAGTTCTGGATTTGGAGTTTCAGGGCCTGCAATTCGGAGTTTTGTGGTTTAGGTTTATCAACTGGTCTTTTGTGCTTCCAGGCACCGACCTCCTATGCAATGTACTGTAGCATCCAAGAATATGTTTAATTATGATATTCTTACCATGATAAGTATGACTTTTATGATTACTATTGTTATTGTCATTATCATTTGGTGATTACAGTCGCCAGGTGGACATTGCAGACCTTTGCGGATGTCACAGCTGCTGCGGCCAGACTTGGCGAGTTTGCAGATGTCAGGCGGACAGAGCGACAAGAGATTGCGGGATCATTAAAGAGATCCTGCCGAAGACTAGTTTACCGTGTCTGTCTGCATGTACAGTGCTGATAGTAGAAGTCGCAGTGGTAGAAGAGATGCTGGCATTTTTCTTGCTTCAAACACGTTTTCTCAGGTTTAGTCGGAGCACGTCCCACTGCCGGCTGGCAATGTTTGCTTGCAGGGTATTGGGGTTTAGGGGCTGGTGGTGTGACGGGGACGCATCAATGACTGTGAGCAGCATAACGATGTGGCCCCGCAGGCAGCGTGGACGAGTCATGGGCTTTCAACTCGCTCAAACTCTCCATGTGCTCTTCTCAGTGAAGTAAGACATTGCTCTATCAGGGCGAAATCCCTCCAGAACAAGAAGAGAAAGTACAATCATGTACACGGTGAGGGTGCGAGGGGAGATCCTATGCTGCTGCCTGTACTCACAGTCTCGCCGTCGAGCAAATGACTTGAACCCAAGCCAAGCTTTTTCGGCAAGGCTACGATACAGCCCAGCAGTCCGGAGGCGGAAGGCAGGGGCTGCCCTGGCCACGTCTTCAAAGTTCCTTAAACGGGATTGCATAGCGGGTTCACAGCCCTGAGCCCTAAATCCTGAAAGCTCCGCCCAAGCAGACATGAGATGTGCATGTCACAGGTTCTGTTCAGCTCTTCTTGTGGCTCAGGCGCCTGGTGGGTTGGGTTAACTGTATAGGATTTAGGGCTTTGGGCTTTGGGAATACTGAGTAAAAGTATCATGGTTCCTGTTTCAATTTCAATTATACTGTAATTTACTGTACTTCCGGTTTGGGAGCTCTCTATGCGCAGTTGTGAGCACTCATGGGGTCGCCGGAGTCTGGAGAGCATGCTGCCAGCAGGCGGCTTAGGTCGCTCTTTGCTTGCTTTAGCTCCTTCAAATATGTACCGCCAGGCCTGCCAGCTACGTACCAGCAGGTGGGCGAGTGGAGATCCATGCCGGGCAGGCGAGACGTTGAGCCCGCATCTCACCACACAGTGTGGTAAATGGTTTCGGGGTGTAACTGTTTGGCGTTTCCTTTACGCTTTAGGCTTCAAGGTTCAGGTTTGTGGTTCAGTGGTCAACTTTTCAACAGTGGGCTCATATGTTTTCCCTGGTGCGAGTACACACTTAAACAAGTAAGAAGGACCCACGAATATTTGCATGCAGGTTTCTATTTTTGTTCAGATCCACTTTTCTACAGCCCGTGGCACACCTTCACATATTACGCAGTAGCGCACATGCACCGAGTACATACGCACACATATGCATAGGGAGTGCGCCTGTTAATTGGCGTGTAAAACGTAGCCTCTGCATACATGTGTATGTATGTATGTATGTGTATACATTTACATGTGTATATATATATATATGTCAATGTATATATGTGTACATACACACACATGTAGCATTGTACGCGAGTCGGTGTGCGCACACATGCCAACCAAATGCAGATAGACGGAACGCTATGTCACACTGGCATTGACTTGTCATAGCATACCGCGAGATCGCTGCTCCGGGACAATGACAGCAGGCGGCATGAGGCCCTAATCGACCTCACAGGATGTTGAGACGGTGAAAGCAGGTGCACCACGTTTGACGTCTGGGCTGGATGGAGCAGTCCATCCCTGGGCGCACCAGCAATGGGCAGCCGCGCTGGTGCCTGGACGAGAAGCTTTCAATGTCTCATCTCAGTCTCCAGACTTTCGGAGACGCTTGCGATGACGGAGCCCATACTCGTTTCACTCCGCAGACTCTTCGTCAACTATGCTACCTTGACAAAGACCGGAGACGGCCACAAGTTCAAGTCGCAACCAGGCAGCATGCTTCAGAACTCGCAAGAGCGTGGCACCGAGGTGAGAGAGATTTCTTCAGTCTGCAAAGCCGGTACACACCTGACCTTCAGAAGCACTGTATTGACGTGTGCTGAAGTTTCAAGCAAACCTCATTCTCCAAGCTTGAAACAAACAAGCCCAAAGCCGAAATTTAGCCCATACTTCATCCGCCATACCCTGAACCCACACATACAACGGGTACAGTCCGTCGTTGACAGGCTTTCGAGCTGTCCTGCACGCCTTCTTTCGTCCTACTGTCTATGCCTCCAGGACCGGGTGGGGATTGGTATACCTTATTAGATTAGAGGATGTTACACCATAGCATATCAGGTCATAGCATATTACTCATATATATATATATATATATATATATATATATGATATGGTTCGCGTATGATGCCAGAACCGTCTGAGGACACATCTCCACTCGAGACAAACCCGTCACATGGATCCTAGGCCCCCAGTCTACCACGCAGGGTTTTGCTCCCTTCGGTTCGCTAAAGCATCCCAAGTGCTTTCCGTCATCACCATATCATCATTTATCAGCTGCATCATTCCAGACGATGCATCTTGCGAAAAAGGCTGAAACGAGCGAGCGGCCTGCCGTCAAATCTCACGTCCCAAAATCAGATGCGGAAGGCTGTAGTGGCTACAGGCAACGACAGGTACTTTTAAAGGGGTGTAGATCAGGGTCCCGTTTGGGCGACACCCTGCCATGAGCCATGCAGATTGCCTCACATGCCCCCGCACTTCGGAGGAACCTGTGAAGCTCTGCATGCGACCTCGGGACTGGAGTACACTGACGACCACGACATCGTCGTGTTTCGCATCGCTGAGGCCGGAACTGGTGAAGACGATGCTCGAGTTTGCGTCTTCAGGTTTGCCGCCATAGTTGCCATCAATTGGCTGTGGTTGTTGTTGTTGCCTGAGCATGGCGAGCTCTATCTCTTGGTCGTGATGTTGACGCTGGTGTTGTTGATGATGGTTGCGACGATGCGATGATTTTAAGCACGCATTCGTGGAAGCCGGAGCTTCCAGTGCTAGGGAACTGCTGCCTGCAGGGGCACTTCCTTCTCCCGAACAACGAGTACGAGCTATCTATTTTCGGCAGGAGCTCTGGGATTTGTGGTGTCACTGGTTCACGGGAACAAAATGCAGTTCTCAGCCGGAAAATGCCACATCCAGGAATGCGAGAACTCTGGAGGGAGTTGTCTCCACCCGTTCGGCCCTCTGCTTGCCTGCCGGTAAAGTGCAAAGAGGTGGCTTTCACTCAGCGAAGCGGCGAGATTTCAAGCGATCTCAATGGGCCAAACGAAGGGCCAGAAGAAAGATCACAATGAATAATTAGCAGCAGTAGACGCTAACCTTAACGTACTTTTCTGGCCCCGGCCTGTCCACGCGTCACGGTCATGCGAACGGTCTTGACACTCACATTGGCGAAAGCAATACGTGCAAGGCTCGAATCGTGCATGCTGGTATGGTCAGCAAACGTGTGTCTAGTCATGGAGACGAGACCGAGGAAGCTGTTGCAGCAGCGACACGAGCGAAAGCCGGTCTGGTAGTCAATACTAATAATGCTAGCAGTCACTGCGATTGTCTTGGTCGTCATTGTTATCTTCGCCACTGTCATGACCGTCCCGTCATCACCACCAGCACTGCTACCAGACCACCACATTCACGCCATGATCAGCAGCAACAATGTTAAATCAGAAGCACAGCTTGGTGGAGTCGAGGCTGGGGTGTTCTCCTGCGCGACGACCGCCGCGATGTGCTGGAAGCAAACATGGAGGTCCCCTCCTCGAGCTGCAGGGGCTTTCTGGGTTCAAAAGCAGAGAGAATGCGGAACCTGCAGAGGAAAGGTGAATGGCTTCGGGTTGTGGAAGGCTTATTATTCTTGCACGTCACCCGGACACGAGCTGGCGAATACCCGATGCATTCTAAGCAAGATGTCTCGGGAGTGAATGGTAGAACTCAGGCAAGATACTGTTCGTAAACCTCAAGCTATCTCGGGCCCTTGTTTGTGCTGAGATCCCTTCTTACAACCTTACGGCCGTTGGGATGCAAGCGCTTTCGCTGCAGCCAAGCGTCTCAGCCCTGTCCTCAGCAGCGACTGTATGTGCACTTTGTTATGCAGTCGTCTGTCGGGTCACAAGTACTTACATAAAGAATCGACAGTGGTAGCGATAGTGACGGTCGTCGTCCCAGTGGAGCAGCAGCAGCAGGAGTAGGAGTACTACTAGGAGTAGGAGTAGGAGTAGGAGTAGGAGTAGGAGTAGGAGTAGGAGTAGTAGTAGTAGTAGTAGTAGTAGTAGTAGTAGTAGTAGTAGTAGTAGGAGGTAGCATCAATAAGAGGTATCTCCAGTATCGGCAGTTGTAGCATTATGCAGCATTAGCAGTCGCAGCTGAAGTAGCAGTCGTGCCAGTGCTGGGTGTGATGTCGAATAGCAACAGGAGTAGCGATGGAAGGGAAGATCTAACTTGTCCCAGCACTGTCCATCAGGTTCCCTACGCGCGCAACGAGGCCTCAATAAAGCACAGCTTGGTGGGTTCTCTGGGTCATCCTTCGATATCAGTAGTTGAGTTGTCAGCAGGTTCATTCTTCCCGCAAGCGCTGTAACACCTTGTGATATCTGAGAACCACAAAGTGCGAGTCCAATAGGCCCGTTGCTGGAAACTTTGAAGCGAGAGTATGCTTTGGGCCACTCCTTGATTATGAGCCTCATGTGTGCCGTAAAGCAAGTCGGGGCCTATCTGAGGACCTGGTCGGACCCCGTTTGCGGTTTTGCTCCTGTTTCAACCACTGTAGGGGCCTTCAGAATTAGAGTAGGGTTCTGGGGTATTATACTATGCTTATGACAAGGCACCCCCCAAAATAGCATAGGTAATTATTACGGCCGCTATAGTAACCCCCAGGGCAGCAAGATTGTGCATTTGGAGCCTGAGCAGGTTCGCCTGCAGCTTGGCTTCCAGCAGAAGCTGTCTCTGGCCGCCATCAGCGAGGTACTGCCTTTGCAGAGAACTCCCTACGTGCTGCCGGAAGTCTCGCGTTTCTGGTTTGGTAGAGTTATGTAGAGCTGATCATGTCTCCGCCTGCCCAATTTTCGGCCCGAGCTGCCGAGGGGCTGGGTCCCCGGCACTAACGCTTACGCTACCGAACCACACTTTAGGAAGTGCCTCCCAGCTGCACGTGCAGAACAGCATCCGATACCCCATGATTTCAAGAGTGAGTTGTGAATTCCAAAGTTTGTGTTGAGCTCCTTGCCCGAACATTCCGGCGTGCAGGAAATGCAGGTGGCAAGGTGACCATGATGAGGCTGACGGCTAGGATGATCAGGATTAGGTCAGTGATGACGGTGATTGTGATGGGGTTCTAAACTACCCCCTTGAGAACCGAGATGTCTGTTGTCGGTTGCCAATTCAATCTTGTTTAGGTATTGATGTGTTGATGTGTCCGTTCATTCAGGTGCTGCTTGTTGTGTTTGTGGAGCGCACAGTAGGGCAGACTCAATGTCGATGTGAGCGTGAGATGAAAGCATGGCTTATCGTCAACAATCAATCTTCACCCGGAAGACTTTCTGCTACAAGCCCTGGGTCAGTTTGGGGTAGCCTTCTGTGGAGATGCTAGCTTAGCTTTGGCCCGGAGTTTGTGGTGTGCTAAGGCGTCGACATATGGTCAGGTGAGATAGACAGCCTTCTCGTGACGCCAAGAGCCTCGGCAGCTTTGAAAGCGAAGACGCGCACCTGAGACGGTGCGCAGCCAGAGTACCGTCTGAACGTCACCCTCCACAGGAACCCGAAAGCCTGCACAGTCGTCTGAACAAGCTAGGATTAGGAGCGATGGCAAATCTCAGACAACAGGAAGCACCAGTAGGCGCTGCCTGTGCAAAATGAGGTGCTATGAGAAGTGGTTTGCTGATCTCACAACTGTTGCCCCTGCCGGGGGCTGAGGCTGTTTGGTGATGCATCGGGCAGCCTTGGCTCAGCTATTGGAGACTTGCCGATATTGCAGGATGTCGGGCTGATGCTGTTTTGCATGGAAAGCATCGCAGTGTAGGTCGTCAGACCCACCTTTCTCATGCTCGTCAACAGTGTATGTATGAATCTACTCCAGCACAGGCTCCTGTCTTGGAGCATCGCGGAGGGGAGTTGCACCGACGCAGTCCGGTACTTGGTGTGCTTTGGTGCATCTTTCCACAGCTTGGGCTTGGGTTTTATCTGGCATTGTTAGCAGGCAGAGGAGCAGCAGCTTCGGACACAAGTATGCAGGGTGTTTCACAAGGAGGAATTCCGCAATATGTGTAAGCTTCGGAAGCTACAGTAATAAGCGGGAAGGCTTGGGCTTTGAACACAGTGACTCTCTTTGTCAACTACTGCCACTGGCCGTCAGTGTCAAGGGGGGCATGCACCAACTGACGGAGCAAAGTGTGTCTGCTCCGCCATGTCAACGCATGAGGAAGTAAGCTGGGACCAACTTGACAGCTCGAGTGCGGAACCGGCAGCCACACGGGTTTTTGCTGATGTTGGCGTGGCCTTCAACTGTTCGCGTTATCGGCAAGCTTGGCACTCAACACGAAAGCATTCCAGAAGTCTCACGCTGAGCAAGGCGGAGCTTGCCAGCTGCAAGCCTGCAGCCACACGGCCGAGTTCGAGCTTTGGGTGCAGGGTTGTCGGACTTCGGGGTTTCAGGGCTTAGAGCCCTAAACGCATCCAAACGTCTAAGCGGCCGTAGTGGGCCTCAAGATCCCAAGTCTGCTTCCTCTCTGTTGAGAGTGGAGTAGATCGGCTGCCCAATCGCCTGCTATCCGATCTCGTTTGAGACTGTAGTGGCCTAGGTTGGTTTGGGGGTTTTCATTCAACAAAGAAGTCACGCAAACCGTGAAATCTCGACCATGCCAGGATCTACACTACCAGCAGGATGATGAGGAGGACAGCATGAGCCTCGGTCCCTGTGTGCGGCCATGGCGGCAAGGTGTAGGGTTTGAGGAGATGAGACAATCGAAGACTTACATTTTATGATTCTGGGATTATGTCCGTAAAGAGGGCTTGAACCATGGAGCGGAGTCGAAACCTAGCAGAAGTACAGCAGACCTGTGGAGAGGACAGTGCAATCGATGGGTAGAACATTTTGGCGCAGCCAAATCGGTTCTGTATCCTCAATCTACGCCTAATCAACTGCCTAAACTAAATCCCCCCCGAAGGCATTGCAAAACGCAGAAGACTGAGGTGATGACACCACACTCCTCGCTATGCCGCAGCGGCCCACACGCAAGGCTGCAGCGCCAAGGCCTCTCTGCAGCTCTTCGTTTGGTAGGGATTTAGAGAGAGAGAGAGAGAGAGAGAGTCACACAGTCACGCAATAGTTGAACCTACCCCTTTGTAGGAATATTTCTGTAAAACTTCTGTTTAGGTGCTTTGGGGCGAGCACTAT
Organism: Symbiodinium sp. CCMP2592; assembly: GCA_905221615.1. NCBI lineage: Eukaryota > Dinophyceae > Suessiales > Symbiodiniaceae > Symbiodinium > Symbiodinium sp. CCMP2592. The sequence goes on along the minus strand of CAJNDT010005908.1, from coordinate 123,010 downwards.
AGGGAGCTTGGCATGAGCAGTATGAGTGTGACTGGGTTTTTCAATTCCTGCCCCGAAGTCTGAAGTACGGTATTAAACGTATCCCCAAGTTTCATTGCCCATGAGCTTCGAAGTGATAGTGACAGGTGGGTTCTCTTGAAATTGCGGACAGATGAATGCGTACTTTTTTCGAGAAGGGGTTTCATCGATTCCTCAGCCCTCACAAGAAGCATTAGCCTCGCCCGGCTTGATGATGCATAGGAGGAGGCACTCTGCTTGGAGTGAAAGCGGTGCATGCGTTGTCTTGCTCTCGAAGCTGCCAGGGAACAGCGCCAGCCTGTCCATGGGCAGTGTTTTAGGTGCATCTCAGCGCCAGGGCCACTCCATGGACTGTCCACCTGTCCTCGTGGCTCAGTGGGCAGCGAAGCAGCGGCATCTCCCGGAGTTACCCCAGCAACTTTGGCAGAAAGTGCACGCTTTCGCCGGCGCTGACTATTTCATTGCGGACTACTTCCCGGAAGACCTGGAAGGCTCCTTCCCTCTGAAGCCCCGAGGCGACCCCATGCCGGGGGTTCCTGGAGATGGCCATCGCGAATTCGAGGTTCTCTTTGTGGGATCGACCCATGGCTGGCAAGCCTCGGATAGACTATGGTACAGCCCCGCAACCACTTCCAACCGCTTGCCCGCAGTCGTGGCAGACATGATCAGGCGCCTAGCATAATTTGTGGTATCATTATTAATTATGTAAAGGTTTCCTCAAGCCCCAAGCTCGTGGGAACTAGCTGAGTGCAGACATGATCGAGGCCCGGCTGGGAGGCAGAGACGAGGTGGCCCACAAGGCTTTGCTGCGAGACCGTCTGGTCATTGGAGTCGCCAGATGAGGAGTTCCTGGCAAGGATGACCCTTTTCGATTGGCAAGGTCTCTATGACAGGGAACATGTTGGCAGCCCAGGCTGGCAGTTGCACATGGAGCTTAGAAACAGCAGACACGAGCGAGAGATGCAGAGTGATATGCTTGAACAGTATGATGGCTACATCTTCTACTACTCACGTGCCTGCTCCTGCTCCTTCGGCTTCGTGTGCAACCGAGTCGGACAGCTGCAGGCCGCGCGGGCCCAGGAACGTTTTTGCATCAAGGAGCGTCAGAGATCCATTGGCTACGGCTGCAGAGAGTACGATCATTCGATTCAGCGTCGTTTTGGGAGCTTCGAGCACATCCCACTCGTCCTTGCCTCCCTCCCGGGAAAGTGCTATTGTGGTGCAGAGCGCTGCAGCCGCCAAGCTGCTCCAACCCGAGCAGCCATGACCCTGGCCGCCAAGCTCTGCTGCCCTCTCATAGAGGTTGGAGTTTGAGACCTGTTTTGGGGGGTCCTTAGGGGAAGGATCCAACTATGTGGGGTCAAGCTCGGGGTCCCTTCTTTCCGAACCTCCCAGGTGACTGGATCCTTCAAGCCGGTGCTGGAGCGTCTTGTCCAGGAAGCAGAGCGAATCGACGGCATCACCAAGCTTGCACCCGTCGTGGTCCCTCGCAACTCTGCCAAGCAGCCCTCCCTGCACCTGGGACCTTGAAAGATGCAGCAGCTCCACTCTGTTTGCAAATCAGCTTCTCTGGACAAGGCCGCGGTCGTCCTGGGCCGCTGGAGTGAGACTTTAGTTGCAGGAAGGTTGCTGAGAAAGAGCATCACAGGCAACACCAGGAAAACGCGATGGCGACATCAACAGCAACAGCAGCGATGCGTGGCAAGAACGCCCGCAACACCATTGTAGCAATAACAGGAACAGCTTGGACACTCGTGGAAATCGTCCCACAGTGTGGCTGGAGGTACATCAAAAATCCGCAGTCTACCGGGACCACTACTGCCTCCACCAGCACCAGCACCAGCATCAACAACAAGCACAGCTACACGCACACCCACACCCACAGCAACAGCAACAACAAAAACAACAACACCAGCAGCAGCAGCAGCAGTAGCAACGGCAACGGCAACGGCAACGACAACCACAACAATAACAGCAGCAACAACCACGACAACAACAACAACAACAACAAACACGCTCACAACCTTAACCACCGCCGCCGCAGCCGCCGCAGCCGCCGCCGCCACCACCACCACCACCACCACCACCAGCACCACCACCACCACCACCACCACCACCACCACCACCACCACCACCACCACCACCACCACCACCACCACCACCACCACCACCACCACCACCACCACCACCACCACCGCAACCACAACCACAACCATAACCACAAAAAAACCATAGCCACAACCACAAAAAGAATAATAATAAGAAGAAGAAGTGACAACGACATCAACGAAAACATCATCATTGCATTTTCATTCCGACGCTCGTGCAGGTAGTCCCGCTCCTTGGCGGGCATCGGAGAGTGAAACATGTGTGGCGAGGTCAACGCATGCCGTCCAGCGGGATCAATCCATGTGCTTGCAGCCGCTCCGAGGAGTCAGCGCTGCCACGCAGCCTGAGACCGTGGACGTCATCATGGTTGGGCCGTAAATGCTCCGGCATGGGCAGCTGAAGTACAGGAAACACCGCAAATGTCGATGTTCTCGCCACTGCAAGGAGAGGAAACCGAGTGTATACCGAAAGTTTCGTCAGATGCAGAAACTGTGAATTTGAGGAGCTGGGAACAGCGACCTCACAGACAAATTTAACACACGAAACACCGAAAGTACCTGTGGAATCGGCATGTCGGCTTTTTGCGTTTACATGGGGATCAACAGCAACAACCACAACTACGACGACGACACCAGCAACAAAAGCAGCGGAAACTGCATCAGCAGAAACAGGCCCAGCAGCAATAGCCGTTTCGATCACAACGACACGCACAAGACAAAGGCCACCACAAGCACGGTCACAAGTGTGAGATCGGCACCTGCCTCCCCCCACAACACCACCAACAGTTTCAAGCTTCAAGCCGACTATTAGCACACTGGTCCGCTGCACAGTCCAGTGCGAGCATTGAATTGTCGCTTTCATTTTTCTAAACGAGTTTGCAACACCAGCATCCACGACGCCAACACCACCGACTGTGACAAGAACGACACAACCCCAGCACATACCAGCAAACGCAACACTAGCTGCGCGGAACCCGGAAAGCTGATGCTACCGACAACAAACTCGAATCACTGCAGTAGCAGGAGCTTGACAGTCTGACATTTGTTGCTGTTTGCAGCTCCATCTGACGGGCATTTGGCCAGGCCCTTTGTACAGTGCTGGGTCTCAGCCAGAGGACTTATTTCCGCGCCTGGGAGGGTAGCCCCCTGGATGTCAGCTGCGACAAAGGCAGTTTGCCAGGTTCATGCGAATGTTGGAAAACACGCCGCTTCGATTTGCTTACCACTTTCAAGCGAGTCTCAGTAATTCGTGTTAATATCAGATTTGTTTTCAAAGAATCAGCGGTCTCCTAGATCCCATGTACAACCCAAACACAAGTTTTCTAGAACAAGTCAAGGGGCCAGGGCGTAATGGTGAAGATCAGGCTCAGTCACGACTTGAAGCATCAGCAGCTGTCCGACTTGCCTGCAGCCTCTGAAGCGCTGCGTCATCGCGACCATGTGTTGTGTATCTATGACTCACAATACGACCAACATGCGATGTATGCCTATTACCTGTCAGGCGAAGTGGTGAGGCCGCTGTCCGAAGCTCCGATGCCACATCCTTGTTTCAGGCAGGCTGCACCCAATCCAATGGGGCAAGAGGAGTGTTAATGTACCCGACCCCGCCAAGAGTGGTGGTGGAAACGAGCGGCAATCCGAATTTCATCCGGATTTTCTTCCCAAACCCCTTCTAACCTACGGTTTTGCGCACAGACCTAGAAACACTGCAAACACCCAACAAATCAACACTCAGGCGAGCACCTGGGGATTTGGCTTGCGCAACAAGACCTTGGGCAAGCTTCATTAAGGAGAAGAACATGAGCAGAAGAAGCAAAACCAGCAGATTCATTGGTGGCTTTATTGCCCCGACAAGTGCGCTCTTTCGGCATGGCTCGTTGTCTTCCGTTCATTTAAGCTAGCCGGCAGACCCTTCCCAGGACTTGAGGTCAGTTTAGGCGCGTGCTAGCTAGCCGCCGTGACAGGTCGAAGAGGTCATCAGTGGTCCTATCGTTGGATTGGCACGCGGCCCGGATCTGCTGCATGAACCTAAGACGCTGTAAAGAGTGCTTCGCCGAATCATGCCAGCTTCAGATGCTCGCTGCTGCATGTCATTCAGCTTGGAGGAAGTCCTGTTATTGTCTACGAATGGGTTTACGGTCGCAATGACTTGATATTTGGGAGCTCACAGGTGGGATACTTTAGTCAGACCGATCCGACTCTTACCAGTACACTCGAGTGCTTGTGCACTTTGTAGTCTGTTTGTGTTACCAAGGGTCGCAGTAGACTGGCATTCATCTCGGCGCATCACTATTCGGAGGTGCTCAGACCTGTGTTCAGATGCATCGCGTGGCTGTCTTCGTTTTCGTAATGATCGGCCGTGGTTCAATCCGAAGTCATGGGCGGAACAGGCCGCTCGGGCGAGCAACAAAGCACACCATTCAAGAACATGGCGAGAGCTCCAGGTGAAGCCAGAAGGGCGTGATCACGAGCAAGCTGAAAGCTCGGACTGTCGGCCGAACCAATCCGAAGATGTCAAATGCCAATGCACCGTGCTGTGAGGACGTTTTGCCTTCCTGGTATCATCTCTTTAGGTATGGAGACCTTAGGGATCTAGGCGAGCCCGACAAAAAATAAGCGAGCTTCTATGATGCGGCCACTTCGTGTTGGAGTCATCGAGCCGAGGCCTTGTCTGAGCCACGGCCGCTGCAGACGCCCACGGCACGCCACCAAGTATGGTAAGCACAAGCGGAGAGATACCCATATTGTATATATATAGATATATATACACACATTCATGTGTTTGTTTATGTGCTTTTTCAGCGTCACTATATCCGTCCATATAATATAATATAATATAATATAATATAATATAATATAATATAATATAATATAATATAATATAATATAATATAATATAATATAATATAATATATATATATATATATATATATATGTATATATATACATACACACACATGCTGCATCATCTACCTGCGATGTATAACATTGTCATTTCGTATTTACTCATCTAATCTTAATAGCATATCGGTATTAATAACAGTAGCTATATCAATAATAGCTTCTACATATTAGGAATACTATTTGTGTATGTATATGTAGATATATATGTGTGCATATTGAACTTCGGGCCAGGAATATTGAGAAGCTGAAGAAGATGCAGATGGTGCAGTGATTGGGATGGAGATGAAACCGAAGATGAGGCTGGGGTTGATAAGGCTGACCTTGATGGTGATGATGATGCGGACGAGGAGCATCACGAGGACGATTGCTGTGGCTGGTGTCGGCGTGCTTGTGATGTTGATATCGTCAGCGGTGTTTTCGGCGACAAGTCAAGAAGCCCTGGCAGAGAGCCTATGTTCGATCTGTAGCTGGGGCGTACTGAGGTAGGTGTCAGGGATGGCATTCGGATGGCCTGTGCTTGACATGTCGGCCATCGGATAAGAAGCCCAACAACAAGAGTTCGCATGGACCCGTGACGGGTTCATTGTTCATCGTTCCTTTTGCCGGCGTGGCTCGAAAGCACCTAAGCTCCAAACGTTTTCAAGGTACTTGGGGTTTCAGGGTTTGCTGTCCACGTTTGGCGCCGTGCCGCAGGATCCCCTAGGCTCCGGCACAGCTCTTAAAACCCAAGGCAGGACCCAGTGGCCTCGCGGCCATCTACGTCGACATGGGTGAAGAGAAGACGAGGCTTGGAGCATTCCTTGATACCTAAGCCATCGACCTTTGGTGGACTAAGGTAAGAACATGTTGAATACTGTTGTGGTACGGCGACTCTCCGCGACGTGGATCACTCCATTTTCGGGAGTGATCAGAACCTGGTGCATAGAACTTCTAGATCTGCCGACTCGAGTTGGCTTGTAGCCATGTCGGCCCCAGACCAACCACGCGTGAGGCCAGAAACTTGGTTCCTGGTGGCAACAGTTGCTCTCGTGCTGGTGGTGCTTCTCGCCTGGGCGTGGGCTGGCCTACTTGTCATTGACGCGCAAGTAGATTCTCAATGTTCTTGTGACGACCGCTGCATGCAATAAAGTGCCAAGTTTGACTCTCGGCAAGAGATCATCGGGGGCGGCATTGACGCAGCTGATACGGTCGGCCCACGACAGGTGTCTCTTCCAAAATGGCAAAGAGTCCGCCCAGGCGAGTCACTAAGCTTTGCTCGGTGAAGGGGTGGTGGTCCAGCAAAACTTTGCAATCGCCAGACAGAGTAGTGCTGCCGCATTTATATGTATCACAACAGCATGGCAAGCTGCAGCTGCTACGTACTTCCCCCATCCTTTGCACTACTACCAGAGCTGCTGTTGTTGTTGCTGCTGCTGTTGCCTTCCTCGTCCTCCTCCTCCACCTCCTACTATTGCTGCTTCTACTACTACTGCTACTCCTGCTGCTACTAGTACTGCTGCTGGTGCTAGTGGTGCTGGTGCTAGTAGTCGTAGTAGTAGTAGTAGTAGTAGTAGTAGTAGTAGTAGTAGTAGTAGTAGTAGTAGTAGTAGGTAGTAGTGGTAGTAGTGGTAGTAGTGGTAGTAGTGGTAGTAGTAGTAGTAGTAGTAGTAGTAGTGGTGGTAGTAGTTGTTGTTGTTAGTCGTAGCAGCAGTAGTCGTAGTAGTAGTAGTAGTAGAAGTAGAAGTAGAAGTAGAAGTAGAAGTAGTAGTAGTAGTAGTAGTAGTAGTAGTAGTACTACTACTACTACTACTACTACTGCTACTGCTACTGCTACTGCTACTACTGCCGCTACCACTACTATTACGACTGCTACTACGACTGCTGCTGCTGCTACTACTACTACTACTGCTACTACTCCTGCTGCGGCTGCTGCTGCTGCTACTGCCGCTGCCGCTGCTCATTGCGACGACGGCAATACGACTATTACTGCTCCATGAATTGGAAGTCCGTGATGCACCGTCAGCCATCGAAAGGGTGACCCCACAGACAACACCACAGACTGAACAGCAGAGAAGCAACAGAAGCAGCCGCATCTCATGCTTTCCAACTTGCCAACAACAGCAAATTCCCGGAAGCACCACCAACTCTCACCTGCTTTGCATGGAGGGGCTGGCGTTTAATCCAGAGCTCGGTCGACAAGTGTCTCGTCTGCAGGTTCTTTGCAAGTTTTTAGGGCTTGACAGACGCCACTATGTCCATTGAAAATGGCTCATGCGAATCGACTGTCGTAGTCGAGTGTGACCTCCGGCTGCATCTACTGGGTCGTGCGTTTGTTTTGTCAGCTGGTCTTATCTCGCGACACGGGGACCATCCTCTGAGACATTCACTATAACACACTCAATTTCGAAAGCATTTACGATGTCATAACAGTGGCCTCGTATCCTCTTGGTCCTCCTCGTTAGAGTGCGCCATTGTCTACCGGAAGTCCTGAAAAGATTGTTCTACCTGTCGCACTAGCGGCAGTATCACCAGTCAGAGGAAGACTCGGAGGGAGGTCGGGTCTCCGTCAGTTTCTCACTAGGCACCGGGAGAACGACGAGTATCAACTCTCAAAAGAACTAACCTTGCGAACAGCTTCTGAGTACTGAAGACATATGCAAAGTAAAATCCTGCATCCGCGGGCTCAACTATCCCTCGCACACGCACAACCCCAAGTGCTGCACCACCGGTCCTGGTTCGTTGTTCCTGAGGTCATGCGGCTTCCGATAAGATCTGCTGAGGCTCGGACGTTCTCAGATCTGTGCAAGTTTGCAATGGTCAGTTTCATGGATGGTTTGTTGCTCTGTGTTTGCCAGGAAATCCTACAGAAGTTCGCCGCCGCCTGAGACGACATCCTGCGATGATGTTTTGTGGGGTACAAGTAAAGTTGAGCCCGCCTAGACTCATAGCCGCTGAAACCACGACAGTAGACGACCCTCAGACAGGGAGGTAATACGTTAATTCGATTGCTTACGGGAGTTCCGAAGGCCAAGGGCTCCCAAAATTGATACAAAAGGCCACGAAACCCTGAAACGCGCAACGCGAGGCTCCAGCTTCACCTGCTGCTGCTGACTCCAATCAGCCGGGGCCACGCTTCAAGTTGTATATCATATTGTCTCATGTTTTTTGCGGCATGTTACATTCACATACTATTATAATCGGTATTGTACTTTATTTCAATGTCTTATGCACCGAAAACAGACATCAATAAGCCTCTTGAGGAACTCCGGCATGCTGGTGCGCCTCGAAGGACCCTCTGTTGCGCGGTCAATGCCGGTCCTGTTTTGGGCTCAGGGTCTAGGCAGCAGTCAAAATTTCTCGGGCCGAAGCTTTCTGATGAAAGCTCGGAGGACGTGTCGTAGCCAAGAGCGCGCAGATCATGGTCGAGATCTCAGCAACTCTTGATCAAGTGCCCGATGAGCGACGTTCCCTGAACTCTAGACTCCTGAAGCTCATCTGGATGTATCCAAAAGCCTGAGCACTAAGACCCTACTCCCCGTAAGCCCTAACCCTGAAGCACAAGCCTCTACCCTCCACCAAGGGCACACCCTTCAGCGAGCGCCAGTGCGTTATGTACTCGGCCTCCGCTTCTCACAAGCGCCAGGCACGGTCCGCGTGATCGCGGTAATCCTGCAAAGGTATGTCTGGAGCAATCATGCTGCCTGGCGTGTCGTTCTTGTAACCGTGCGAAGACAATAGACTGGACCTGAGATCCTACCCACACGCTCATTTGCCGTTGCACCATTGTCACTAATTGAAACCTAGCGCCATCAAGTGTTGCGATTACCAGAGCTGGCACTGACTGGTATGTTTCTGCTGCCGCATTCACTACAACGACCACCAAGACTATAATCACTGGATCGCCACAGACCAGCACAGACGCAATAGGAATCGCTAATACAAGTACTTCATATACTACCGACACCCTATGTATACCCGTCCTAAACCCATAAAGCACTGCGGAGGACGGTGTGCATCAGCCGCCGCTGGCTTACCACGCTGCCTGCTCGGACTTTACCCTTGAGCCGCGGCACCCAGACGGCTTCGGGTTTGGGGTTCAGTCGTAAGTAATACTATTTCTTAGGGTTCCTGATTGTACTTCGATGGTTTCGCTTGACCCGTTCCTTGTGGTGCAGCCGAGTGTTTCCGCGAAAGAAGGGACACTCTTGAGTTCCATCGCTCGAAATTTGTGGAAAGACGTGTCACGTCGGTCTGGTGTGGAGGCATGTATCAAAAGCGACGGGACCCTCACCGACTCTCCGCAATGAAACAATCCAACTACTTACATCCGCCTCCCTCGGCCTTTTTGACATCCAGGCTCGAGCATCCAGAGGGCCCTTTGCAGGTGGCTTGCCTCGCTCTTGTTTTGCTTGGTAGGGCTTCGGGGGCTATTACCTCCAGAGTTCAGGAGGCGCGAGGAAAAGATTTGCGTCATGGCTGTAGCACTGTAGCAACAGAGTCTCGAGTTGGACGAGTTGGCAGATACGCCGGGACGATCAATGACAAAGCAAAATTAAGGTGTGTCTCGGGGTCGGCGGGTCCTGTTTACTTGGAGCAGCTCCGACAGATCACGGTCCACGGCCACGACGTCCTTCTCTTCGAGATGTCGCAAGGGCAGGGGAGCCGAGCTTGGCCAGAGGCAAATGGACGCCGTTTCCTGAGGTTGTCCCTTTGGTTTCAAAAGTCTAACGCTGAGTCCCTGGGCCGTACATCCTGACGCAGACATTTTCTGAGGCTTGAACTGCTCTCCTCCTGCCCAGAAAGCCATGTACTCACCCAAGTCGGAATTCAAAGCAGACCCCTTGCCTCCTGAGCCCTACATCCACGATGCACAGATCTATGAAACCCAGAGTCCAAAGTCCAGGGCCCTGAGCCCAAACCCCTAAGAGATCTCCGAGCTGAGGCGTTTCAGCCGGGAGGCTCCCTTCTCAGCCTGGGAGCCCAGCGCGGTCTTTTTCGGTGTCGCAGAATCCGAAATCCGAACCGGCCCAAAAAGCCGTAAGAAGTGGCAAGTGGTAGTGGTAGTAGTAGGAGTAGGCGTAGGAGTAGCAGTACAGTAGTGATAGCGGTAGCAAAAACTCACCCTAAAACCTACGCCTCAAACGTCCTCGGGTTTAGATTTGAGGTACATATGGTTGTATGAGACAGATATTTTCGCCAGGTAATTGTATGAGAATTCGTGCAACATCTTTAGGTCCTCGATGTTTTGTTTGTACAACCTCCCCAGATATTTTTGTACTACGCTGTGACAGACGCCAGCTGGCCAGCCTCCGCCAAGGAAGTGCCGGAGGCTTGGAGAGGCTTCGCGCTGGCGCACCTCATCCATGGCGCAGTCCGGGACCCAAACTATAGCGGGCCTCCCGAAAACAATCACACTGGCTGTAAAACCGCCCCCTGCATAAAAGCGGAGGAGTGGAGAGCAAGAGGCTGCGATAGATTTGGGGTTGGATCTCGTCGGGCCTTGCTCAGCTCACCACCGCTTCTAGCTTCAAGAGGGAACTAGTTGTTTCGTTGGTCGACTACTCGATGTGATGAGCAGCACAAAGCTTCAGAACGATGGCATGATAAGTCATTCTATGCAACCCTCAGTGGCCCAAGTGGACCGATACTGCTAGGGCTAGGAAGCCTACATTCAGCTACTTGAGCGCTTAATTTTGCGCCTGCCATGTGGCGTGAGCCCCCCACATAGAAGCAAAGCTGCAATCGATCCGAGGATGCATCGTGCAACGCGATGAGCTGTGTTGACTTGGGTACCAAAGGCGGGTCGTGACTGTAGCAAGGGTGATACCGAAGCGACTGAGGGCGACGACGATGATTACGATGAGGATGCTACGGATTCTCATAACGACCATGATGACAATGATCACGAACAGCCCTAAAGTGCAGAACCGAAGGCTGCCACTGCGGCACAGGCTGGCGTGGATGACCATGTCATTGGCGATGACCCAATGGCAGCCACGCAGATGATGCGAATGATGTTGTGAGTCATCATCGTTATTGTCGTCATCGCCTGGTTCTCCCCAGTCACCAGCATGTGGCAAACGGGCTTGTAGCAGCAACGGTCTAAATCGTGCGGCCCTTCGCTTGAAGCCCTTGCTGAGTCAATCATACATTCGAAGGGCAAAAGATCCGGAGCATCTACAGCTTGAACTTCACATCACACCCCCGGAGGAGCCCTCGAGTTTTGTGAGAGTGCCCTCCTGGATGGCTCTCGCGTCACCTGCACGGGGCCCAGGGGTTGCTCATGGAGAAGTAGAAGTGCCAGAAGAATCAGGTTGCTACGTAAATCCACGTAAGCATGCGCAGGAAGAGTACTGTAGGAGCAGTATCAGTGAATCTTCAGACTTCTGTCCATGGCAGATATGCATGTATGTACGTATGTGCATATACATATAAATATATAAATATATGCTACCCCCCCCGCCAAGACCCGCAAGAACTAGTAAAAGATCCTGATAATTCACTCCAGCATTCCTACATGTGCTATCCACGTGTGTGCAGAATACGGTGTAGACAAGATAATCTAGTGAAGTATTGCTGTTATCTGCTTAATAACTAGAATTATAAATATTTCATATTTTGAGCCACCCTAAAATTGAACATTGTTTTCCGTGCTGGCCAATATTTCAGACTAAGAGCCACTATATTCAATTTTCCCCTTCCTCACTGCCATATTATCAGAACTGATTGCTTCGTTGGAAGTTCCGTAAAGCGTATTTCCACAATTATTGTTTGTATGAGCCAGCCAAACAGGAACAGATAACCAAACAAGCTCCGGAGGAAAACATCGAAAAGGAAAAGGAGTGTTTCTAATTGGCAGACAGACAGACAAATCTCAATTTCAATCGTAAGCCCTAAGCCCTAGAGACCTTAAACCCTGAACCCTCAGCCCTAAGCCCTAGTCCCGAAGCCCTGCGTGTAGGTTCCAGGCCCCCTTGAGCGAACCTAGCTGTTGATTAACTGACTCATTCCACAATATGACATGATTTGGATGAGAAGCCTGCTGTCTTCTAGAACCATTGACTAGCCAATTTCCCAACATCGGCTTAATCCTTTCCCGTTGTAGGAAGTCAGAGAACTGAAATTAGTATTGGGCCCGGCGTGCAGAACATTAAGCGGGATTTGGGTTCGGCCTGTTTTGCAGCCCACGAACCCTGAAATTCTACATGTCTGTGGCCTGCGGCCTGCAAGTCACCGCAGCACTACATTCTCGAAACCAAGGCTGCCCGTAATCCTCTAGCTCCTCGCCTAGCATTACCTGCTCCCACATTATTACGAGTATTGGCGTCAGATATTACCATCGTTGCCAACGCTCAGAGCATTTCGTTTAGCTTGAGCGGTGGTATGAGTACTAGTAATCCGTAGTAGAAATCCCTGCTGGCCACTGATATCACCAGTCCCTCGTCCTGGCTCGTAGTATTCAATGTATCCGTGATAATACTCGCAAAATCGCTGGCGTGCTACATGGGTTAGTTCAAGTAGGGACCAAACAACTCGTTCAGTTTACTGTCATAACGTCCATCATAAACTAAATTAAGAAAGCACGGATATACCACTAACAAATATTGCCAGTAAATTTATTAATTAGGTGACTGGTTAAATCAACGTTTTTGTGTATACATAATATTTTGACATACACTGTGTAAGCACCTGGAATTAGCTAATTATCTACATTACCATGGTCTGGTCATGTTTCAATCACGGGACAAGTGCATCCATTCACCAACCCATATGTTTTCAATTGCTTGCCTCTGGCATAGGGCTGTCAGAATGCAAAAGGTGAAAAACAATTACTCGGCTTGGCAGCAAGTAGACTAAATATGTGCTTAAACCGTTTGAAATGGCTAGCTCCTTATCTTGATATAAGCAGAAAATCTAACCGACATGCATTTAGATACGCCCGCATGCAGATTAGAGGCTTCATTTTGCAATGATAGTGGGTTCCTATACATGAGTTGGATTGATGAATGGCCAAAAGACAACTAGTCTGGCACGTGACAAATGACAATGAAGATATAAGCAGAACACTATAGAATGGGATGTTTACTTGGTATTTCAAGTATGTAATCTGATTAACCACAGGCATGAAGAAGCCACAAGAAGCTTTCACATAGGTTAACTTTTTGAATGATGCCGCTATTTGGATTTATGTTGAAAAGAAGCAAACAGGGTCTTTACACACACCGGAACAACAAATTTTTCCTGCCTTGGCACTACCAGATTCCTTTATGCGCACATGTATCAGCCTCTGTGCTTAAGAAACAAACGAAATCTAAATGTCATGATGTTTCACAGGTTGGCACAAAGTCGCAGGTTTTCAGATTCGCAAATTCGCAGATTCGCAGATTTGCAGATGACGGATACTTCAGCGGATTTGCGGCGGATTCGCAGATTCGCAGATTCGTGGATTCGCGGATTCGCAGATTCACAGATTCGCAGATTCGCAGATTCGCGGATTCGCAGATTCGCAGATTTGACAGACCATAGGTTGTGGCGCATATACAATCTGCGAATCTGCGAATCCGCGAATCTGCGAATCTGCGAATCTGCGAATCTGCGAATCTGTGAATCTGCGAATCTGTGAATCTGCGAATCCGCGAATCCACGAATCTGCGAATCTGCGAATCCGCAAATCCGCTGAAGTATCCGTCACAGCGAGGCCCTTTGAGCATCAGATACTTACACGTCGCGTCGCGAATCCCTCAAATTGAGAAGCCCTGAAAGACCCTGAACGTTATTGCAGCTGCATCCATATGCCCCGATGAAGTTGGGCAAGTCGAGAGTACCTGACAGCGAAGCGTGGGTTTTGGGGGGGGGGGGGTACCAAATATATATATGTGTGAATAGTAGGCATCGTTGCAGCGTGGAAACTGGTATTCATTGAAGCATGTGTACCGAACCCCGGAGCCGATCAACAGCATTTCACAGATCTTCACGAGACACAGCAGGCATTACCATGTTTCCCCAATCGCTTCGTTGATTCGCTTGAGCGTTACAGGATACGCAAGTCAAGAGTGCTGCGCACATGGCAAGCTCAAGCACTCGCAGACCAGCATGCATGGCGAGAAGTTCATGGACAACGATGCGGATTCACTCGACTTGTCGAGTGCGAAAGTTGAAAACATTCTCAATCAGCAAGCCAAGATAGTCATGATAACCTCACCAACGAATACTTGCATGTTACGAAGCGATCAGTTGTTTTCGGACGACGAGCTTATTTGCGTTGCTGGGTTTGGGTTGGCAAGACATTGCGATAAGCTTCAGATTCCTCATGCTGTAGCTGCCTGCATCTTGTGGCCAGGTCCGCCAGTCAAAACCGCAGCATCAGCTGGAAGACCAGCGACAAAACTTCACACTGGCACTTGGAATGTTTGTACCCTCACCTCGAAGCAGTGCCGGTCTTCTTTCCAACATATCCAAACCCCACTGTGTCCTCGAGAAGCACATATACATATAAGCATATTATATACATATACATATATATGTATGCATATACACATTCATCTATGCGTGTATATATATATATATATACACGCACACCTTACTTTTTGTTTGTACATATGTAAACATATTTACTAACAACTATACCGAATATTGTAGGACCTTAAGCCGGCAGGTGTCGGCGAAGTGGTGCGCGATCGGAATGGCAGCCTAAGCGGGGCACTGAGAGCCGGATCCAAACGACAGCAAAAGTATGCTTATCTGCATTATACAAATAGTAAAGAACCGAGTGAAGTCGATGTAATCGCCAATTCAAAGACGGCATGCTTGGATGACTGCGAACCGCCCACATGAGACAGTCTCTCACGAACACTCACTGAAGTTTGCCAACACAACGAACGAGGTCTGTGCCCATGGCGTCCTCCGTGACTTGTCCGCACGAGAAGAGCAAGACTTGCCAAGCGTGAGGGTCCCTGGGAGCCGGAGCCTTTTGCCCAGACTCTTCTTTCACAGCTGCGGTCTTGTAGTCTCGCAGTGAAGATTTGGTGAAGATCACTCCATTTTTTCTTCATGGGGAAGGCATATTCCCAGCAAGTCCTGTCAGCGAAACGGCTGTTTCGGGAAGGGCTGTCTGCGAACTGCTCCCTCGTCATGTTCAGCATTCAGGAACCGAGCCCTTGTTTGAAGGCTGCAACCATCCCTACAGCCCCGAAAAACCGATCCGACGTGCATGCGACCGAAGGGTGGTGGGATTGGACTCGCCTCAGCAGCCTCGCAGCCGGGTGAGTTCCTCAGCCTGCGTGCGAGGGAGAGAATGGAGTTACGGTAGTACAATATTTTCCCCGCATCCCAAGTTTCGCTTGTTGAGAATATAACTTTCTCTTCCTTCACATGTAAGTTGCCATTCACAACATGCGTCAGCGAAGGCAACCGACTTTGCTTTGCCTTCTCATGCATCCCTGCCAACCCAAGACGGCACAGACACCCGGTTCCACGGGAAGACGGCTTCTGGCCGCAGCAAGGGGAGAGAAATCAGAAGCACAGTGTTAAAGGGGTTTAGGTCGTAGGTTTGCTTGTCACACGGGCTTAGGCTAAGGAAATGTGGAAAGCGTTTAGTGCAGAGAACGTGCGCACCGGTGGCTAGCTTCCTGGTGGCCTTACGTATGGCTACCCCTTTTTACTGCGAGAACTCTTTGCACACTCCGAGACCCTGGAGCCTTGAGCGGAGATTTTCACAATGCCCAAAAAGGGTTTGTTGACGTTTCCCAGGTCGAGAGCCTCACCGCTGCTTTCTTTGGGAAGCCAAGGCCCGGGAAATTCAGGGACCAAGGGCTTCGGTACTCTGGGCTGAGAGCTGCATACGCCTTTCACGGCCTTTCAAGTTGAAAGTTTGGCCGGTTTAGGGCTTTAGGGGGGTTAGAGGCTGGCGATTTAGGGCACGGCACCTGGGCATGGGCCGGCGAAGGGTGAGTTTTCTTCTGAGCGTTCACAGCAGCAACAACGGCAACATTCAACGCGTAGCGTCTCTGCAGTAGGAATTATCGTGCTGCTGGGGCAGTAGTGCGGTCATAGTATTGGACTTGGTCCTTGGTAGCGGGAACTTCTCTCCCGACAGTTCTCGGCCTGATGCTTGCACGTCTATTGTTGCTGATTGCGCGTTGAAGACAGCAAGCCGCCTACCAGGTTCTCGACGACAACCTGGGTGCGCCCGTGCGGGAAGGGGGGATACTGTAAGTGCTGCTGCCCGCTCAACACTGGCGAATCGGAGAGACGCACGCGTGGGGATATCTAAGATAGGAGCTGAGCAGCCCATTTGTTAACATCACAGGTGTGTTTACTTCTTGATGACACAGCGTGCAAATCCTTGTATTGGAGTGTGGCCATCTTCCTTTCAGGAGTCCCCGGGCAAGAGCACATCGGCATTGGCAGGACAAGTCCTCATCAGCCGCAGCCTAAGACGCAGGGCACTTCACACTTGGGATGGTTTCGTAGATTCCTCTATGTGCTCAGGCTGGGTTCATGTTCGGACTTCCGGTGAATGTAGGTAAGATAGGCTCCTTTGAGTTCCGTTGCAAGGAGACTTGCAACATCTTGCATGATTTACTGACCACCTAAAATCAAACAGTTTTGTTGGAGACTGCCTTGTTCCTTCGACGCTTTCAGTTTGTCAAAGGCGCCTTCGGAGTCAACAGCTTACAGACCAAAGAGTCAAGGGGTGTCCTTTTCTTCAAGACCGTGGCAGTATAACCCGGCATGCCGAAGGTTCTGCTTCGCTGCATCCCAGGTGATGGTGCGGACTTCATTGACAACAGCTTTTCACTCTGGCGACGACTAACGCGAGGTTCGAGCAGCACTTTTCAAATTTCATGCAAGGCCTTGAACCAGATGCATGCCAGCCCTCGGCCAGTGTGATGAGCCATCGCAGAGCAAGCCATTTTGCCTGCCCGCCCACGGTCCCACGCTGCTTGCAGGCCCGAACTGGCGGTCTGCTTCGTTGCTGGTCTCTTGACCGTATTTTATAGCATCGGAACAAATGGGATGAGGCGCCGAGCTCAGATGTCGACGAAGGTTCCATCCTCTACTCTCTGATGATTTTCTGAGTTCTCGCTGGGAGCATACCTATCGTGTCAGTCGGAGTCCAGTGCAGCTGCTTGGCAGGTTGCCTCAAATTCGTGAAGAGCTTCGTCATGAGCTGAAGCACACGGTTGTTCTGTTAGATTTAGGGACCACTGCTTTCACCATTTCAGCAGGAGGTGCCAGACCAAAAGGGGCGCACAGAGCCTATGTGCGTGTTTCAGTCTGAGACAGATCTCGACATCGAGTCATACAAGCAGCAAACAGATCGAGTAGTTTTCAGACCACATCTCCTTCGCTGGAGCATAATGTACTTCTGCTGAGCCCTGATGGGCCAATTAGCACACGAAGATCTCTTGCAGCTTAGCTGAAGCAAATGCTCAGCGAGGCAGCTGTCCAGTTCCGGCTAGACGGTAGCCCCCAATCGGGACAGAGCAAGATCTTTGGAGGGAAAGTGACGTTTATGCGAGTGTGGATTCTCCGCCAATGCGAAGGCCTGAGCCAACTTTGCCACGCCAGGTTCGCATCGACGCGCCCAGCGGCTGGGATTTCCGGCCCCTCTGCAACCTGTACTTGGACCGGGCATCCTTGTGTGTTGCTTTTGCTCTTCCTGCCGCTCCGATTGAAGCACGTTGGGCGTAATTAGTGGCTGTTGCTGTGATTTTGTTGTTGAAGTGGATTTTGGCAGTTGCATCGTGGTCCGTCTTGCTCCTCCTGCTCCTCCTGCTGCTGCTGCTGCTGCTGCTTGTCGTTCTTGCGCTTTGCTGTTGCCGTCGTCCTCGTTAGCAGTCGCCAATCCTTTGGTGTGTTTGTCAGACATCGCATGGAGTTGTTTCCTGTGAGTGTTGCGATTGGGGAGGTGCCGGCTGATGCATGTAAGATGGACTCGGTAACCACGTGCAAGGAGTGGCACAAACACCATCATGAAGATGTTGCATCGTTATCAACACCACGAGAGTCAGCAAAGGTCCCCCGAGGAGATCGAACATACCCTGCCATGAACCCGACCCCGTATGGCGGGCAGGATGTGACTGGTGGATGTGAGAATCGCTGCTCCTTCCAGCTGCCTTATTCAGAGGCCCCGCCACGTCCATACATGCCCCCCCCCACACATATGCGCGCGTGGGCGTCGGTCTATTTGACTGTGTGTTTGTAATTTTGAATAGAAAGATAGTTGAAGTTTGTAGTCAAAACAACATGAAGACTATGTTGCGGATTACGCAAAAGAGTAGTTCGGGTTCGCGGGGTTGTATGAGCAACGTGGTTGTGGGAGTCGAAGTGCTTGGCGTTTCGGAGACTACCGTTGGCGCTTAGAAGACACATGGAGGTATGTGTCTTACGAAGAGTCTTATACGTCATATGCATATATAAATATGTACATAGTGTACATGGCACACACACATATATATGTACACACATACATACACACATATATATATACAGATGTTTATATATGAACATTGCATATATAGGGGCTGGAATCCACGACCTGTGAGTCGGACTTGAAGGCAGCTTAACAAGCAGATCCCTTCTTGTCGGGACCATGACCGCACAGACAAGACTCAAAGTTTTCATTGTAGCATCTTGCTTTGATGGGCGTGATCGCAGGCTATACTCGACAGTTGTACTTTGCTGTTCTCGAGTTTTTGTGTATGCGATCGTGGTATCTTGCCTTGAGACTATCCTGCCAATGAAGACAGTGAGGATGTAGGTAACCCTAAGCAGTGTGCTCGGCGTGAGTGAGTTCCGTGGGGCTGTACAGATTGTTTGATATCGGTCTTTCATGCAGAACCTGCTGGTTGGGTAAAAGCAAAGAAGCTGGTGGCACAACTTTTGTATTGGTTAGCCTAACATCGTGTGTCGTTCGGCCGATTTAGGAAGCAACGGAGAGGACAGTTTCCTGCAGTTTTTCTTCGGCTGCGAGCGGCCGCTTGATGCATGATTCAGCAGTGCACTGCCCGATTGGGGGCATAGGTGGTCTACAAAGCCGTGAGAGGGTTTAGGGTCGCGCAGATGCCTTGCCTGCAGGCCTTGCTGGTAGCTTCCATATGTATGTTTCGGTCACTAGCACGTGGACAGGGTGCATAATGAAGTTGCACATGGTATTCCTCGGTGTGCTCATATACTAAGATTCATACTTCTTTATGCTGTGCTGTGATATTATAGCGTGGTTTGTAATCCCGTATTATGGTATATCAGGTTATTTTACTGTAATACATGTGCGATATTATCATATTCTACTTGTACATGTGGGATGCAGAGAGCCTTGCAGGAGCGCGGGCATCACATCTGTCCCGAGGCACAAGGGCATGCCCAAAGGGTGACACAGAGTCGCACTGAAATTTGCGAGAGTGGGATCCAGGGCCATCGTTGTGTAATGTCCGTGTCGCTTTGGCTGCATGCTTCTCCTTATACTGCACGACTGCAGCTTCTGGCGATGTTGAAGGCCAATGTACTCCTTCTGCTGCTCGACCAGTCCGCAGCCCCTTGGCTGATGAGAAGTGGGGAGTTCACGATGTCTTCCGCTAGGAGCTTCGAAGATGTTGCATGCACAAGTTTCTTACTATGGTTATATCCTGGAATTTTTTCCGTGGTGAAGACCATTGTGAGGCAGGGACATCATACAGTATTTAGCTGGAGGTCATCGAGGAAGGCGTGTTCGTTCTGCTTCTTGGCGTCCCGATCTCAGCGATGTTCGCTTCAAACGACTCTGCCATTACATCTGCTCTGTTGCCTGTCACATGCCGCATGCTGGCATGGCTAAACTATGTTTGCAACGTTCTGGCGGAAATTCAAGCCGGCAACCGTGTGAACAGCTCAGCGATGACTGACGGTGATCCATTAGAACGCCAAGCTAGGGCTTCTGCGAATCTCTTATCTCCACATACCGATCCTTCTCTATGTGTAGGTGATCAATCCAGCCGCGGCGCCTGCGCAAAATCTCTGGAAGGCAAGGAGGATTGGCCCATGGTGACACTTGTCTTGCTCACTGATACATTGTACATCCTCAAGGCTTATCCCCGAAACCGTTGGACCGTTAAACCCTCCAGCCCAAAACCCTAACTGGCCCTAACCCCCTAGACCCTCAAGACCCAAGACTCTAAGCCCTCACCGCGCTGTCAGATCTCCTTGATCAACAGCGCAGCTGCAACTGGCGACCCCGGCTCTGACAAGGCTGGGTTTGGGGAGGCTGAAATGAGTGTTCTGTGAGAGTCATTACAAGAACGTTAATGATACATAATAAGGGTCTCTATGAAGGGTAGGGTTACTACAAAGGCTTGCGATAAAGGTTTCCGTTGAGTTTCTATTGGGGTTCGTGATGGTGTCTGCAAATTTGCAGTGTTGGTGTTCGCCTTGTTTGTTGTGTTTCTGCTCCTAGTATTGTGTCATAGTTGCCAGGTTCATGATGGTACAGTAGAATGCACTAGAATGCAATGCAATGATACC